>RJWT010019358.1:0-18465 GCA_004365215.1 Cuniculus paca
CTTTGCTCGAGGAGATAAGAAGGCAGCATTTAATCTTTATGCCAGCAAACTATTGCAGGATACTTCCACAAAGGCCACAACCCTGAGTTTACAGAAAGCTTAGTTTGTATAGAATGCAGAAGTGAGAGGTACAAAGCAAGTGATAAGACATTACATAATTGGTCCATGCATTGAGTCATATATTGACAGGCAGGCTAGTCTTCAATGGATTTATTGAAACAAAGCCATTGTTTATCATAATATGGAGAAACTTCAGGAACAAGGGGAGGGGATCCTTACAGAGTGAGCATAGTTAAAGGCATTACCATAAGATAGAACCATTCCAGGAGAGGGAGCCCTTACAGAGTGAGCATAGTTAAAGGTGACCTTGTGTTAGCTCAGGGTGCCTCAAAGTACAATTACTCTGACTCAGTGCTCATCAAAGTTATGTAGCTGGACTGTACACATCATCAAGGTCAGTTCAGCAGAAACAGCAGAACAGAAACTTGGTCAGAGAGCTCTAATCATGAAATACCTGTAAGTTTGCTGTTTTACAAAAGTGTTCTCACATTGTAATTGTGCCTCAACAGGAGGCCGGGAATGGAAATGAGGAAGGCAGGTTTCTTACCCATTCATCCCTGAGTGGGCAGAGCTTGGCAGGCCAGCTTTCACTGACAGTGGGCAGGCGGGGCTTTGCCATATTGTGACTGCAAACCCTGGAGCAAAGGCCTGCCAGTTTCACTGTTGTGTTAGTGTTTGTGTTTCTTAAACTTTGTAACACCTTGAATTCTGCTGTGATTTGTAGTGGAGGCAAAGAAGAACCACAGTGTTCCTTTTTTTTTTTTTCTTTTAGTTTATTAGTCCATGCGTTGCTACATAGTATTTACATTCCTAGTGGGAAGGTGGTCCATACATGGAACACATCTTAATACCTCTTTTCTTTCCCACACCCTTCCCACCCACTTATTCACAGTCTGTCAACCAGTGAGACCAAAATGTCTTTGGGACTTGTTCTTGTCATTAGTACTGTTCCTGGCCTCAGAGGTCACAGGTACAGAGTTCATTTGTGGAGCCTACTAGTGACATTTTTCTGTCAGGAAGTTTGGAAACAGGATCTCTGGTCAGTTTTTATTCTTTTTTTTTTTTTTTGCGGCACCGGGGATTGAACTCACCACCTTACGCTTGCCGGGCAGGCGCTTAGACCACTGAGCTAGATCCCCAGCCCTGCTATTTTTGAGACAGGGTCTCACTATGCTGTTCAGGCTGGCCTAGAGCTCACGTTGTAGCCCAGGCTGGTCTCGAACTCACAACGATCCGCCTGTCTCAGCCTCCCGAGTGCTGGGATTACAGGCATGAGCCACCACGCCTGGCTTCAGTTTTTATTCTTTTTCTTTTTTTTTTTATTATAGTACCAGGGATTGAACTCATGACCTCGCACTAGCCAGGCAGGTGCTTACACCACTGAGCTAAATCCCCAGCCCTTGTCTCTTTGAGACAGGGTCTCGCTGTGCCGTTCAGGCTGGTCTTGAGCTTACTTTGTAGCACAGGCTGGTTCCAAACTTGCAACAATCCTCCTGTTTCAGCCTCCTGAGTGCTGGGATTACAGGCATGTGCCACCAGGCCCAGCTTCAGTGTTCATTCTTTAAATAGGCTTGATTTTTTTCTTTATCTCTATAGAAAAAGAAAAGTAGATGAGGGTTACAAAAGATTTTGTGCATATAGGAAAAGAATTAAAAAGACCTAATACCCAAGTACATAGTGTCTTCTATTCTTGCTAGCCCAAAACAGTTTTTTTTTAGCTAGGCATGGTGGTGTATGTCCTTAATCTCAGAACTCGAAGAACTAAGAGGCAAGAGGATCACTGTGAGTTCAAGGCCAGCCTGGGCTACATAACAAAAGCCTGACACGCTGCCCTTCCCCATGGAACAGCAAAGAAAAAGCCCCCAAACCAAACTGTAAGGCAGTTCTTTATTTTTATTTTATTTTTGACACAGGGTCTCACTATGTGGTGCAGGCTGGTCTTGAACTCACTGTGTAGTCCATACTGGTCTTGAACTCACAGTGATCCTCCTGCCTCAGCCTCCAGAGTGTTGGGATTACAGGTTTATGCTGCCACACCTGGCAAAACGGTTCTTTCAACTTCCTTTTTCCTTGAAACTTACTCAGTAGCTCTAGTACCCTTTCTTTCATATGAAAATCTCTTTTCGGGTATAATTAGTATTAATGGTCCATACAGTTATAGGCAGTAGCCCAAGGTCATTCTTTTTATGGATATTTTTTAAGGTCTTCCCCCAACCCCCAGTAGCAATTTTAAGAACTTTTTTCCTTTTTAAATGCAAAAGAGTATGTGGAATTTACCTCTGACTGCTGCTTTTCAAATTGTGAGTAGGATTCTTGAATGGTACAATGTCTTTAAAAAGCGTCTGGTAAGATGGAGCTTCTCTAGCCTTGCTGTGCCCTGAGACCTCACTTCTGACCTCAGGATAGCCATGTGGGCCTAAAGCCCTGCACTGAACCCAGTTTTCCTAGTTCTTGGACTAGTTTTTGTCCTTTATTTTAGTTGCTAAATAAGTCGTGGGCATGGGCAGCACTGAGCACAGGCGTGGAAGCAGCTGCCCTCTCAGCCCCTCTCCTCTCTCTCACAGGCGTGTGTGGGCTCTGCTGTCCTGTCGGAAGAAACCGCTGCAGCTTCCTCGCCCCCTCCTTACATGGCCTATGCTGCACCGACTGCTGAGGTAGGGAGCAGACCTGAGCAGAGAGCTGCCTCTTTGTTTTAATCTTGAGCCAGTATCAGAGATGGAAATGTACTCCAGTCTTTTCTTCTTAAAACCAATTATTCTGTATTATACCTTGTTTTTATAAGATAAAGCAACTGTTTTTTTTCATGTTCAAACTTATTCTTAAGATAACCTAATGATGAACTATGTTAATGATAATTGCTTTGGTTAATGAAATTTTGAGGTTTTGTAATTTATATGTAATGAATTGTTTTAGTTCTTTTATCAGAAAAAATGCAATTTTTATGTTGGTTAAAAAGCCTTAAAATATAAGTCAGATACCTTTGAGTGTCCACCAGTTAGTGTACAAACTATGCAGTGTGGTGTATTTCAGTTTATGTTGTATGAGACATATCTGTCTTTAAAAAGAAAGAAAAAAAACTTTTAATTTTAAAATAATGGCAGATTCATAAGGTGCAAAGAACAGTATAATTTTGTATACTTTTCAGCCAGCTTCTCCAGTAAAAATCAGACCAGAAATTGGAGAGTGCCGTAGTGTTTATAATCCTGTCATTTTATCACATGTGGAGATTTATATAATCATCAGCTCAGTCAAAACAGAATTCTTCACAAACTCTTGATCCTATGACACCCTTTTATAGTCATACACCCTCTTTGCTAACCCACTAACGCCAATGTGTTCTTCATTTCTACAGTTTCAGTAATGTTACGTAAATGGAGTCATAGAGTGTGTAATCTTTTAATTTGATGGTTTTACTCAGCATAATCCCCTTGGGATCCACCCATGTTGTGTGTATCAAGCCACCCGTTCCATTTCATTGCTGAGTAGTCATCTATGACATGGGCGCACCGTGTGCTGTACTAAGTAGCGTTAACCTCCGGAGGGACATTTGGTTATTTCCAGGATTCGTATCAGGTACCAGCGAGCCTGCTGTGAACACTTGTGTACAGGTTGTTGTGTAGGCATAGGTTTTTATTTTTCTGGGATAAGTGCCCACATGTGTGATTGCTGGATCATTTGTATGGTTAGTGTATGGTTAGTTTAAAAATAACTAACAGCGACTCCACTTCAATTCCCTACTTGTAATGTCTGAGCAGTGCAGTTTCTTTGCATCCTTGCCAGCAGTATTTTTCCTAGTACTGCAGATTGACTCTGTAGTCTTGCACATGCTAGGCGAGTGTTCTGCCACTGGGCTATAGCTCCAGGCCTTTATTTTTTGAGACAGGGATCTTGTCAAGTTGCTCAGGTTGACTGTGAACTTGTGGTCCCCTGCCTCACTCTTCAAGGTAGCTGGGATTACCAGTGTGTGCCTCCATGCTGGGTCTTGTCATTCCTTTTTTGTTTTACTCTGAAGTGTGTAGTGATATTTCACTCATGGTTTTAATTTGCATTTCTCTAATAGCTATTGATGTTGAACATCTTTTAGTATAATTATTTACCATCTATATTTCCTTTTCAGTGAAAATGTCTCTTCCTATCTTTTCCTGTTTTTATAATTACATTTCTTTTAATAGTGAGTTTTGAGCATTCAGAGATAAGGTCTATAGCTTGTCTTTTTATCCTTAGTGAAATCTTCCAGAGAGTTTGATGCATTCCAGTTCATGAGGTTTTCCTTTTTTATATGCTTTTGTCATTATATCTGATGCCTCACCTGGCCCGGGTTTCCTAAAATTTTCTTTTGTGTTACCTTCTGAAAGTTTTATGGTTTCAGATTTTTACATTCAAGTCTGTGACCCATTTTGACTTAAGTTTTATAAGGTTGGGTCTGTTTCTGAGTTCTCTGTTCTGCTCCCTTAATCTCTGTACTTATCTTCCTCTTGTACCACAAGGTCCTAATTACTGTAGTAAGTCCTAAAATTAGGTAGACTGGTCATCCACCTGGCCCCCTTTATTGTTTTTCAGAATTGCTTTAGAGCTTCTCTTTCCATTGCCTTTCCATGTAAATTAAAGTTAACTTATCTATGTCTACTGCAAAATCTTGCAAGATTTTATGCAGAAAATGTGCTAAACCTGAAGGTCATCTTTATTTGGAATAAGCATCCTTAAATACTGACTCTTTCAGACTATGAATATGATCTCTCTGTTTAGATCCTCTTTGATTTCTTTCATCAGCATTTTGTAGTTTTCACTGTAATAGGCTTATACAGATTTTGATCTATTTAAATTTTTTGTCTCTTGAGTGGTTGTATGTGCCATTGTATTTTTAATTTTAGCTTTCCTATGTTTATTGCTAGTACATAGAAATTTTGTATGTTGATCTTATAGCTTGTGAATTTACTAAACACATATTAGTTCTTTGTTTTTTAGATTCCTTGACTATGTAGATAATCATGTAATCTACATGCAAGGGCAGTCTCTTGTCTTCTAGCTTGCATGCCTTCTATTTCCTTCCCTTTCAGTCAGGGACCTGGCCAAGATCCACAATCTCCCAAACGAGTGTATGGCAAAGGCTCAAATCAATAAGACAAGAGGTATGATTTTAGGGCTCCAGGAGGATCAAAACCCTCTAGCAGAGTTCGAGGCTCTGGGGGCTGAGACAAAGAGCTTCTCTGGGCAGCCTATATTGGTTTTCCAACAAAGAGGGAATATTGAGGAAAGCATGGGAACTGAGCAGGACCTTGGGAGTCCTTCAAAGACTGCTCCAAGTAGTAAATTATGCCAATTTAGGAGAACTGTCTCATCTCCATGAAGACATTTATGGTGGGAATGAGACAGCAGTCGTGAGATGCCTGCGACTGCAGTCTCTGTCTACTTAATTGGGGTTGGAACCAGCTGTCCTCAGCTGTGGCCTTAACTTACCCTTTGAGGTATCTCTGGCATCACAGGCCACTACAGGTCTCAGCCAGGACCAGTGATTCATAGAGGTTCACTTACTATGAATCTACTCCCATCTCAAGACAGGGGGCCTAGGCCGGGGGCAGACTCAGATAAATATAGAAAGCCAATTAGTTAATTTTAAATCCTGCTCAGAGCCGCTTCATAGTGGTCTCCAGTTTAGCATGTTATTGGTTGATTTATTGATCTTGGCCATTTTTTCTGGAGTGAGATGGAATCTGAGTGTTGTTTTAATTGGCATTTCTCTAATGATAAATGATGCCAAACATTTTTTCATATATTTATTTGCCATTTGTATTTCTTCTTCTGAGAAGTGTTTATTTATCTCACATACCCATTTTTGGGTTGGGTCTTTGAATGTTGGGGGCCTGATTTTTTAAAATTCTTTGTATGTTTTAGATAGAAGTCCTTTGTGTGAGGGACATTTGGGTAAGATAGTTTCCCAATTCATGGCTTTTCTTTTCACTTTGTTGGAGATTTCTTTTGACACGCAAAAGCTTTTTAGTAAGATGAGATCCCAGTTGTTGATTCTGGGAAGTATATCTCATGTAGTTTGATTTTTGTTCATGAATTCTGCCTACCCCTATGCCTTCAAGATTTCCACCTACTTTGTCTTTCAGCACATTTAGTGTTTCCATTTTAATATTTAGATCTTCAATCCATTTTGACTTTAGTTTAGTGCATGGTGGTAGACATGGGTCTAGTTTCAGTTCTCAGCATGTGGAAATCCGGTTTTTCCCATACCACTTATGAAAGAGGCTTTCTTCCAGTGAACATGTATGATCCCTTTGTTGAAGATAAGGTGGCTGAGTGTGTTTGTCATTATGGCTGTATCTTCTAATCTGTTCCATTGGTCTTCAGGTCTGTTTTATGCCAGTATATCTTGGTTTTTTTTTTTTTTTTTTTGCAGCACCGGGGATTGAACTCATGACCTTGCGCTTGCCAGGCAGGCACTTTGGCCACTGAGCTAGATTCCCAGCCCTTGTCTTTTTGAGACAGGGTCTCACTATGCCGTTCAGGCTGACCTTGAGCTCACTTTGTAGCCCAGGCTGGTCTCAACTCACAACAATCCTCCTGTCTCAGCCTCCCAAGTGCTGGGATTACATGCGTGAGCCACCACGCCCGGCTGTCTTGGTTTCTTTTCTCTCGTTGCTGGGACAAAACACCTGACACCCAAAGTGAAACAAGGAAAGGTTTATTTAGCTTACAGTTTCAGATTTCAGTCCATAATCAGCTGGCTGCAAGGCAGGGTGGCATGGTGCAGGGGCAACACTTCAAGGCAGCAGCCAGAGCAAAAGAGGGAGAAAGCAAACCTCTTCTCTACCCTTATATTGTATACAGGCCAACTCTTCCTCCCCCAGGGTAGGTGTAGCACTCACAAAATCTTCTTGCCCTCCTTTGCACAGGATGAGGATATTTACAAAGTAAGAATCCTGGCTCCCTGCTGAGTCTCTGGGTTAAACTTCTAAACTTCTCAAGTTGACACAATGTATCAACCATAACACAGTACTATGCAGATTTTATCACAGTGGCTTTGTAATATAATTTCAAGTCAGAGACTGTGATGCCTTCTGCCTTACCTTTGTTGCCCAGAATTGCCTTTGCTATTCTAGGTCTCTTGTTTCCAGGTGAATTTTAGGAATGATTTCTCTGGATCTGTGAGGTATGCTAATGGTATTTTGATTGGGATTACATTAAATGTATTTAACAATTTTGGAAGGATGGCCATTTTCACGATGTTTGTTCTTCTTATCCATGAACAGGGAATGTTGTTCCATTTTCTGAAATCCTCCTCGATTTCTTTTTTCAGAGCAGTGTAATTTTCATTGTGTAGATCTTTTACTTCCTTTGTTAGATCGATTCCTAAGTGTTTCATTTTTTTGGATGCTATTGTGAAGAGTGTGGTTTCCCTTATTTCTGTCTCAGTGAGTTTGTTGTTTGTGTACAGGAATGCTATTGATTTTTGAGTGTTGGCTTTGTGTTCACCTACATTACTGAATTTAGTTATTACATCTAGAAGTCTTTCAGTGGAGTTTTGGGGGTCTTATATGTAGAGTATCATGTCATCTGCAAATAATGATGATTTAACTTCTTCCTTTCCTATCCTTATTCCTGTTATTTCTCTCTTGTCTAACTGCTCTGCCTAATGTTTCCAGCACTGTATTGACTAGGAGTGGTGATAATGGACATCCTTGTGTTGTTCCTGAGTTTAGAGTGAAAGCTTTTAGGTTTTGTCTATTTAATAAGATGTTGGCTGTTGGTTTACTGTATATGGCTTTAACAGATTGAGGTAAAGACCGTCTATTCCAAGTTTTGCAGGGTTTTTATCGTGAATGGTTGTTGTATTTTGTCAAAAGCTTTTTCTGCATCTATTGAGATGATCATGTGTTTCTTGACTTTGGCTCTGTTGATATGATGTATTACATTTATTGATTTGCATACGTTGAACGATCCCTGCATTCCTGGGATGAATTCTATTTGGTTGTGTTGTATAATCGGGTTGATGATTCACTGCATTCTGTTTGCCAGTATTTTATTGAGAATTTTTGTATCTATATATTTGTTAGGGAGATTGGCCTGTAGTTCTCTTTTGGTTGAGTCTTTCTCTGGTTTTGGGTATTAGGGTAATACATGCTTCCAGGAATGAGTTAGGGAGAATTGTTTCCCTTTCAATTTCATTGAAGAGTTTTGAGGAATGTTGGCATTAAGTCTTAATTAAATTTTTTGTAGAATTCAGTAGTGAATCCATTAAGACCTAGGCTTTTCTTCATTGGTAAGGTTCTAACTACATTTTCAGTTTCATTAACTGAAATTGGGCTACTCAGCAGTTTTACATCTTTTCGATCCAGCTTTGGTAATTCATATGTTTCTAGGAATCTGTCCATTTCTTCTGTATTATCAAACCTATGAGAGTAAAGATCTTCAGAGCAGGTATTGATGATCTTCTGTATTTCCACAGGGTCTGTAGTGATTATATCATTTTCATTCCTTATTGCATGAATTTGAGTTTTTTCTTTCCTTTTTTGATAAGGTTGTCCAGGGGCTTACCAACTTTAGTTATTCTTTCAAAAAATCAACTCTTCAATTAATTAATTCTTTGTATTGTTTTCTTAGTCTTAATTGTGTTTATTTCTGCTCCGATCTTTATAACTTCCTCCCTTCTTTAGGCTTTTGGTTGACTTGCTCTTGCTTTTCTAGATTTTTGAGATGTAGCATCAGGTTGTTATTTCTATTCATTCTGTTTTCCTGATCAGAGAGTTCACCGCAATAAATTTCCCTCTGAGGAGTGCTTTCATGGCATCCCATAGGTTCTGGTAAGTTGCATTTGCATTTTCATTTGCTTGTAGATATTGTTTAATTTCTTCTTTAATTTCCTTCGTGACCCATTGATTATTTAGGAGCGTATTATTTAATTTCCATTTGTTTATGGAGGTTTTTGTTTGTTTGTTTGTTTGTTTGTTTTGGTCTTTTTGAGACAGGGTCTCACTATGTAGTTCATGCTGGCCTTGAACTTACTTTGTAGCTCAGCCATGATCCTCCTGCCTCAGCCTCCTGAGTGCTGGGATTACAGGCGTGTGCCACCATGCCCTGCTGTTTATGGAGTTTTTGTAGTTTCTTTTGTCATTGATTTCCAGTTTCAGGGCACTATCATCAGATACTATGCATGGGATAATTTCAGTTTTTTTGCATTTACATAGGCATGTTCTGTGGGTTAGTATATGGTCTGTTTTAGACAGTGTCCCATGTGCAGCTGAGAATAATGTGTATTCTGTTGTTGTTGACTAGAATAATCTGTGCACATCTACTGAGTCCATTTGTTCACAAGTTTGAGCTCTGTTCTTGTCTAGTTGATCTGACTCTTTGTGTCAATGACATGTTAAGGTCCCCTGTTACAATTGTTCTGTTGCTTATTTGATTTTTCCTATTAATATTTGTCTTATATAGCTGGGTGATCCCATACTTGATTCATATATATTTAAGATTAGTATTCCTTCCTCTTGAAGTTTTCCCAGAACCAGTATATAGTGACCTTCTTAAACTCTTTTGATCATTCTTGGTTTGAAGGTCACATTGTCTGCAAACACCATAGCTATTTTTATTTTTTTCTGGGCTCCTGTTGCATGGAGTATTGTTTTCCAACCTTTGACTTTCAGTCTATGAATTTCCTTTTGAGTTAGATGGGTTTCCTGTATACAGCATATGCTTGGATTTTGTTTCTTGATCTATTCTGCCAGCCCATTTCTTTTAATTGGTGAATTGAAGCCATTTTACATTGATGGTTATAAGTGGTAAATATTGGCTTATTTTTGTCATAGTTGTCTTTCTGCTGTTGTTTCATTACCATTCCCCTCTGTTTAATTGTCCTTCTTGGTGTTTTTTGTTTTGTTTTGTTTTCTGTTGCTGTTCTTCAAACATAGTCATTTTTGTCTATCTAGAATATCTTTCAGTACTCTTTTGGTAGGGTTTTCTTTTTTTAGTTTTTCTTTGATATGGAAGTATCTAATTTCTCCATCGATTTTGAAGGACAGTTTTGCAGGGTACATCAGTCTGGGTTGAAAGTTGTTTTTCTTTAGGATTTGGAAATGCTCTTCTTGACTTCATTGTTTGTGTTGAGAAGTCTGCTGTGATTCTGATGGGTTTTCCTTTGTATGTGATATGTTTGTTTTCTCTTAACAACCTTTAATATTCTGTTCTAATGCTGAATTTCTGGGATTTTGATTATTGTATGTCGGGGTATAGATTTATTTTGGTTATGTCTAGCTGGAGTTCTATATGCTTCATGTATCTGTACATCAGTTTCTTTTCCCATGGTTGGGAAATTTTCTTCTATTCCTTCTGTAAGTAGCCTTTTTATATCACTTGTGTTGACATGTTTTTTTGTTTACGCCTATCATCATATATTGTTTTTCTTTGCATCGTCTTGCAACGGATGAACTGTTTTTTCCTGGTTCCTTGTTATTTATTTTTTTTAATTTTTTGTACTTTAAAGAGAATAAAGCCCAGTGAAATAAAACAGAATAGAGTCAATCAAAGCAAAACAAAACCATGGATGTGATACAGGATTTCAAAACAAGATTAAAGGTAATCAATAATGGCTACCATGATGCTTCTTGTTATCTTGAAAATAACTGCCCATACCATCAGGCATAATAAAATCAAACAAAACTGAACAGAATAAAACCAGTCAAAATAAAACAATGAAAGCAATACAGAATTTCAAAACAAGATAATAGGCAAACAACAGTGGCTGCCATAGTGCCTCTTGTTATCTTCAAAGTAGCTGCCCATGCCATCAGACATAATAAAATCAAACAAAATCAGTCAAAACAAAACCATGAATGTGATACAGGATTTCAAAACACGATGAAAGGAAATCAATAATGGCTACCATAGTATAGTTTGTTATCTTTGAAATAGCTGTCTATGCCATCAAATAGGATAAAATCAAACAAAACAGAATAAAACCAAACTAAACAGAACAATGAAAGTAATTCATAGTTTCCAGACATGAAAGTAGATTAACAATGGCCACTGTTCCTTTTTTAGGCATGTATTCCCCTTTAACTTTCAAAATAACTGTTGTGCATTTTGGGTCCCATTAACTCCTTTAGTTTTTTGGGGTGTTTTTGTTTTTGTTTTTGTTTTTGTTTTTTTGCAGCACTGGGGATTAAACTCATGACCTCACACGTGCCAGGCAGGTGCTTAGGCCACTGAGCTAGATCCCTGGCCCTTGTGTTTTTGAGAGAGGGTCTTACTGTGCCATTCAGGCTGGCCTTGAGCTCACTTTGTAGCCCAGGCTGGTCTCGAACTCACAATGATCCTCCTGTCTCAGCCTCCCAAGTGCTGGGATTACAGGTGTGCAGCATGAGGCCTTGCACTCCTTTAGTTTTTTATACTAGGGAGACAACAGGGTGTTCACCCATGAGACTCTAAACCATTTCACCCATGAGCATGATCTCATGTTGTATCCATTTACTTACAGGAGCCTCAAGGTTATCTTTCTTTATAGCTGAGTAGCTTTCTATTATATAAAAATGCCATGTCCTTATCCATTCTGTAGTTGATGGGCAAGCTACTCGTACTTTTTCCTGCTTCTTCCCTGTCACGTAGAGCATTGTTCTCTCTCCTTTGACTTTCAGTCTATGAATTTTCTTTCTAGTTAAATGTGTTTCTTGTATAAAGCACATTGAGGGATCCTGTCTCCTGATCCACTCTTCCTGTGTTCTTTTTATTGATGAATTGAGGCCATCTACATTAATGATGATGGCCAACATGTACTGGCTCATCTCTGCTGTGCTATTTTCCTGCCATTGGCTGCCTACTTTTCCCCTCCATTGAATTGTCTGCCCCACTTGGTGATCCCCCTCTGCTGCTGTTCCTGGAACAGTGGTCTTTTTTATCTCTCTAAAATGTCCTTCAGTATTCTCTGTAGGGTTGGCTTTGTGGTCATGAATTGCTTGAGTTGTTCTTTGTCATGGAATTATCTTATTTCTTCATTAATTTTGAAAGATAGTTTTGCATGGTACATCAATCTAGGTTGGAAATTGTTTGCTTTCAGGACTTGAAATACTTCAATCAAAGTTCTTGACTTGATGGTTTGTGTTGAGAAGTCTGTTGTGATTCTGATGGGTTTTCCTTTATAGGTGATCTGTTTCTTTTCTGTAACAACTTTTAATATTCTGTTCTTGTGTTGAATTTCTGGAATCTTGTTTATTATATGTCTGGGTATAGACTTATTTTGGTTATGGCTAGTTGGAGTTCTATATGCCTCACTTAATCTGTGTATTACATCCTTTTCCCATGTTTGGGAAGTTTTCTGCTATTGCTTCTGTAAATAGAATTTTAATGTCATTTGTGTTGACCCCTGCTTTTTACAGACACCTATTCTTATTTTGCTTTGCGTTGTCTTGCAGTCATTGAATTGTTACTTCCTGGTTCCTTGTTATTTTTAAGAGATCTTTCCTTTTGCAATCGCTAGCTGCAAACCTGTCAAGATGTGAAAGTCTATCTTCAGTTTCTTTCAAGCAGTTTTGCCAGCTTTCAATGGAGTTTTTAGTTTCCTGGATATCCATTTAAATCTGCTTCAGGTATTCTGAATCTTCGTTATATTGTTTATTCAAGATTCCCCTCATTTTCCTATGCTCTTTTTTTTAAATCTATGTCTTTTAGAGGTGCTTAGTAATTCTATTATGTTTTTCATTTCTTCTTTTACCTCAGATAGTATTTCTGTTCTAATTTTGTTTTATAACCTCATGAAGTTGTTTCTTTACTTCATTTACCATCACTTCGGAAACTTCAGATATGCAACTTCCATCTCCTCCATGTTTACCTCTTCTGGACTTGTTCTGCTTGGGTTGGAGGCCAGAGACTGCCTTTTGCCTCTTTGTCTTGACATATTCCTGGGTTCTTCCAGACAAGCAGATATTGGTGTGCCAGGAATTTCTCACATTGGCTACAATTTCTCAGAAACGTGAATGGTTCTCCTGGCCAGTGCTTGCTACGGTTATCTGATGGTGGCTCTTGGGTGTGTTGGTGTGGGGCTGTCTGCCTCTTTTCCCTGTCTGCCTGACTACCAGTTGTGGAGAGCCTGCATGATGACGACTGGAGTGCGTGCGTGGGCAGGGCTGGCCGCTGACTCTTGAACCTGAGGTGGTTACTGGCCAGGAGCCTTCCCCTTGTTATTTTTAAAAATAACAGGAGCCTTCCTGGTCACTAGCTGCAGTTTTTTCCTAAAGTTCTGAAAATCTGTTTTCATATTGATTCTAACAATTTTGCCAGCTTTCAATGGACTTTTTGATTTCCTGGGTATCTCTTTGAATTTTGTTTCATGCATTATAAACCTTTGCTATATTTTTCATTGAAGCTTTGCATCATTTAACAGTGCTCCTCTGTCTTTTTTAACTATGTCTTTAGATGTGTTCAGTGTTTCTTTCATTACATTTATCATTTCTTATTTTTACGTGGGAGATTATTTCTGATCTCATTTCCTTTGCGCTTCATAGAATTTCTTTACTTCAATTACTATCCTTTCAGAGACTTCAGGTGCATTACTTACACTTTTCTTCTATGTCTGTGTCTCCGCTGGACATGTTTGTGATGTGCTGGAGGTTTGAGATTGCATTTTGCTTTTTCGTTTTATCGTTTTCCTGTACTCCCCCAGGGAACCCAAATGCAAAGTCCCCGTTGCTTCCCGAGTTTGCGATGGCTGTCTGTACTGGAGTTAGTCTCCCTGGCTGAGGTCTTCCCTAATGCCGTGTCGCTCAGTGAAGCTCCCCTGCCAGCTGGGGTTGTTAGCCAGGCCTTACCCAGGCCCTCCGTGGTATCCCAAGGCTCCCCACCTAGGTGGAGTTTGCTGGGTCAACTCAGGCCCTGTGGAGGGCACAGAGGCCCCCCAGCTGGTTTGGGTTGCTGGGTGGGGCTTTACCAGGTCTCATCTTGCACACTAAGGCTCCCCGGCTGGGTGGCATTCTCTGGGGAGACCTTTTGGAGGACCTGCACCAATCCTCCCCATCTGGTTGGGGTCGCTGGGTACATGTGGACCTTAGTTATTAACTGTGATCATTTTTATTGCCCCTCCTGTCTTGTAAGTCTTCAATTAATACTTGATTTAATGAAAACTTTTTGAAGCCCAACCTGCAAAAGGTAGTGAAGAATTCATGGGATAAAGTCACTCCAATGTGCTATGAGCAGGCAACATGGACAAGAAGTGCTTCTTAAGGAGAGTTTTGTTGCTGGACATGAGAGACTGGGGCTAGAGGTTCTACAGGAAATAGAGTCATGAGAAATTCAAGCCAAAACTTGGGGTTTGGAGAGTTATCATGATGTTCCAGATGACATGACTGTATTTGAATACATGTAGATTTTTGTATGTCACTAAGGTGTAGAATTTTGTTATATGAATAAATGAAAAAGCAAGGAATATCCTAAATATAAACCCTCTTGCAACTTTTTCTGTTTTGTTTTTTTTTTTAATCCATTTTATTTCAAGGTTCAAAAAAAGGATGGGGAGAGGGAGGAGGAGGAACTACAACAAAATTTGAAAACACATCAGTCAGAGGGCAACAATGATACATAGATTGTGCATTGTCATCCCCTAATCATTCACCCAGAGTATAAGACATCTGCATTCAATTATCCAAACAATACCAGCACAAATCTTTCTCTTCAGTGAAGTCACAGAAATCAGTAGTATAACTATCTTAACTATTTTTATATACATGTACATAATACGTACACATACACATATACATGTTTTTCCTTTAAGCGTCTCACACTAATGAAACAATATGATGTTTAAACGTGTGTCTTATTTATTTCACTAATGAGTATTTTCTTAAGTTGTATCCATTTATCTATAAAAAGTCTCCAGTTTATCCTTCTTTATGGCTGAGTAGTACTCCATTGTACAAAAGTACCACTTCTTTGTTTATCCAATACTCAGTCAGTGAGCATTTAGGTTGTTTCCAAGATCTGGCTATTACAAACTGTGCTGCTATAAACATGGGTACACATGTATCCCTGTGGTATGTTGCTTTTAATTCATCTGGGAAAATACCCAGAAGGGGAATAGCTGTGTTGAATGGGACCTCTAGTCTTAGTTTTTTGAGGAATCTCCACACTGATTTCCACAGTGATTGCAACAATCTTTTTTTCCACCAACAGTAGAGAAGGGTTCCTTTTTCCTCACAGCCCCTCCAGCATTTGTTATTGCTTGATTTCTTGATAGTTGCCATTCTTTCTAGGGTGAGGTGCAGTCTCAGTGTTGTTTTAATTTGCATCTCTCAATGACCAGTGATGTTGAACATTTTTTCACATATTTATTTGCTGTTTGTATTTCTTCACCTGAAAAGTATGTATTCATTTCAGATGCCCATTTTTTGATTGGATCTTTAAATCTGGTAGGACTGATTTTTTTGGGGGGTTGCTTATATGTTCTTGATAGTAATCCTTTGTCTGAGGCGTAGCTGGCAAACGTTTTCTCCCACGTTCTGGGTTGTCTCTTCAGTCTGCTGTTGGTTTCTCTTGCTGTGCAAAAGCTTTTTAATAAAATGAGATTCCAGTGGTTGATTCTTTGTGACAGTTCCAGTGCAATTGAGGTTTTGTTCATAAAGTCTTTGCCTTCACCAGTGTCTTCAAAAGTTTTACTTACTCTATCTTCCAGCAGATTTAATGTTATTGTTATAATATTAAGATCTTTGATCCAGTCTGATTTTTACCTTAATATGTAGTGAAAGATATGGGTCCAGTTTTAATCTTAGGCATGTGTAGAGTCAGTTTTTCCAGCACCATTAATTAAAGAGGCTTTCTTCCTATGAATGTGTTTGGTACTTTTGTGGAAGATAATGTGACTTAGTATGCTTAGAGTTGTTTCTGTATCTTCTAATCTGTTCCATTGATCTTTGGATCTGTTTTTTTGTTTTGTTTTGGTTTTTTCCTGTACCACACATGTTTTGTTGTTGTTGTTTCATTTGTTTTGTTTCTGTCTTTTTGAGAGAGGGTCTCACTATGCAGTTCAGGCTAGCCTTGAGCTCACTTGGTAGCCCAGGCTGGTCTTGAACTTAAAACAATCGTCCTGCCTCAGCCTCCTGAGTTCTGGGATTACATGCATGTGCCACCACATCCTGCTCCACACTGTTTTTATTATAGTATCTTTATAGTAATTTCAAATCAGGGCTTGCGATGCCCCATGACTGTCTTTTCCCAGGATTGCTTTTGCTATTCTAGATCTCTTCCAGTTCCAGATGAATTTTAGGATTGTTTTCTCTAATTATGTGAGATATACTATTGGAATTTTGATTGGGATTGCATTGAATCTGCATAATAGTTTTGGAAGTATGGCCATTTTCACTATATTGGTGCTTCCTACCCAAGAGCACAGGATCTCTATTTTCTAATATCCTCTTCAATCTCCATTTTTAGAGTACTGTAGTTTTCAATGTAGAGGTCTTTTACATCCTGTGTTAGATTGATTCCCAGGTATTTCATGTTTTTGGACACTTGTAAAAGATATTATTTCCCTGATTTCTCTCAGTGAGTTATTTATTCATGTACAGGAAGGCTATTGATTTTTGAGTGTTAACTTTGTAACCAGCTACATTACTGAATTTGCTTGTTAAATCTGGAAGTCTTTTGGTGGAATCTTTGGGTTCTTCTAAGTAGAGTATCATGTCATCTGCTGATAATGACAGTTTAACTTCTTCCTTTCCTATCTTTATACCTTTTGTTTTTCTTGTCTAATTGCTTCAGCTAAACTTTCAAGCACAATGTTGAATAAGAGTGGAGACAGTGGACATCGTTGTCTTGTTCCAGATTTTAGAGCAAAAGCTTTCAGTTTTTGTTTTTTTTTTTGGTTTTGTTTTTTTTTTGCGGCACCGGGGATTGAACTCACGACCTTGCGCTTGCCAGGCAGGCGCTTAGACTGCTGAGCTAGATCCCCGGCCTTAGCTTTCAGTTTTTGTACAGTTAGTGTGATGTTGACTGTTGGTTTGTTATGGATGGCTTTTATCAGATTTAGAGAAAGACCATCTATCCCAGTTTTTTTGTAGGATTTTTATCATGAACGTATGCTGGGCTTTGTCAAAAGCTTTTTCTGCATCTATTGAGATGATCATGTGATTTTTGTCCTTGGCTCTGTTAATATGGTGTATTACATTTATGGATTTACATATGTTGAACCATGCCTGCATCCCTGGGATGAATCCCACTTGATCATGGTGTGCAGTCATCTTGATGATTGCTGCAACCTGTTTGCCATTATCTTCTTGAGGATTTTTGCATCAATGTTCATTTGGGAGACTGACCTGTAATTCTCTTTCTTAGTTGGGGCTTCTCTGGTTTTGGTGTCAGGGTAATACTTGCTTCCAGGAATGAATTTGGAAGTACTGGTTCCTGTTCAATTTCATTGAAGAGTTTGAGATGTACTGATGTTAGGTCTTCTCTAAATTTGTTATAGAATTCAGCAGTGAATCTGTCAGGGCCTGGGCTTTTCTTTGTTGATAGGTATTTAATTACATCTTCAATTTCATTGACTGATTTTGGGTTATGTAGGATTTTCATATCTTGTTGATTCAGTTTTGCTATGTATCTAGGAATCTGTCCATTTCTTCTGCATTTTACTTCTTTTAGAATACAAGTTTTCAAAGTAGGTATAGATGGTTTTCTGGATTTCTGTAAGTTTGTTGTGATTTCGCTCTTTTCATTCCTAATTGTATGGATTTGAGTCTTCTGTTTCTTTTTTTTTTTATAAGGTTGCCTAAGGGTTTGTTGATTTTATTTAATCTTTCAAAGAACCAACTGTTAGATTCATTAATTCTTTGTATTGGCTCTTTAGTCTCCAGTGTGTTAATTTCTGCTCAGATCTTTATAATTTCCTCTCTTATATGAGCTTTTGCTTCATCCTACTCTTCTTTTTCTAGAAGTTTGAGGTTCAGCATTAAGCTGTTTCTATGTGCTTGCTCTGTTTTCCTGATGTGAGTATTTACTCCTATAAATTTTCCTCTTAAAACCACTATCGTGCCCCACAAATTCCAGTATATTGTATTGTCATTATCATTCAACTGTAAAAACTGTCGAATTTCTTCTTTAATTTCATCTGTGGCCCATTGGCTGTTCAGTAGAGTGCTAGTTAATTACCATGTGTTTATGAAGTTATTGTGGTTTCCTTTGGCATGGATTTCCAATTTCATTGCACTGTGATCTGATAGTATGCATGAAATAATTGTAATTCCTTTACATTTATTTAAGCCTGTTCTGTGAGCCATTGCATGGTCTGTTTTGGAGAATGTTTCATTCACAACTGTAAAGAATGTGTATTCTGATGTTATGGGGTAGAACACTGTATAGACATCTACTAGGTCCATTTGTTCAAAAGTTTGATTTAGTTCTATTTCATTATTGACTTTTTGTCTAGTT
>RJWT010019359.1:7459-18537 GCA_004365215.1 Cuniculus paca
ATATATATATATATATGTAAGTATTATATCTTCTTGATTGACTCTTTTATCATTATATTATAACCATCTTTGTCTCTCGTGACAGTTTTTCACTTACAGTCTATTTTGTCTGATATAAATGGTCACCTCCTCTCTTTTGGTTACCATTTTCATGGAATACCTTTTTTCTATTACTTTTCTTTAAACTATGTGTGTCCTTAAAACTAAAGAATGGTCTGTTGTGGGCAACATACAGTTGGATTTGATGTATTATCCGTTCATGCACTTTATGTCTATTAGTTACAGAATGTAATTCATTTACATTTAAAGTACATAATTAATAGGTAAGGATTTACTCTTTATTCATTGTTTTGTATCTGATAGTTTCTTTCTCTTGTTATCCTCTTTTGTGAATTGGTATTTATTTGCTGGTTTGTTTGTTCAGTAGTATGCTTTTATACCTTTCTTTTTATCTTTTGTTCATCTACTGCAGGTTTTTCTTTGTGATTTCTAAGAGGCTTACTTAAAACATCTTCTAGTCATAGCAGTCTATTGGTAACAACTTAATTTTGACTGCATACAAAAACTTTCACTCAAGATTTTGTTACTGATATCACAATTTACATGTTTTTTTTTCTTTTTATTTTGAAAAGAATACAACCAAAGAAAATAAAACCGAGTAAAGTCAATCAAAACAAAGCAATGAACATGGTACATGACTTCTCAACAGGGTAAAAAGCAATAGGTAAGGCTACCATAATGCCTCTTGTTATCTGCAATATACCTGCCCATACCATCAGGGATAAATAAAATCAAACAAAATACAACAAACTAAAACAGTAGAAACAAAACAAAACAAAACAAACAAAGCAGAACAATGTAAGCAATACAGAATTTCAAGATACTAGCAAAACAGCATTGGCTACCATAATGTTTGTTATCTTCAGAATAGTTGCCTACACCTTCAGACATATTACAATCAAACCACACAGAGGAGAGTAAAATCACTTACATCTTTTTTCTTTAAAATTTAAAGTGAAGAAAAATGTATTGAAGTTCTAAAAAACAATTTCTAAAAGATTGACTTGTCCAGAAAATGTTACATAGCTAAACAATGCATAGTGTCTAACATGTTAAAATAACATTAGACAGAAATACAAAAACCATGAAACAAGCCACCACCTTTCTTGAACAATTTGAGGCAAGACAAAATGCTTAAGGAACAACATGGTTAGCTTTAAAAGGATGGGCAATTGTGCTCGCTTCAGCAGCACATATACTAAAATTGGAACAATACAGAGAAGATTAGCATGGCCCCTGCACAAGGATGACATGCAAATTCATGAAGCATTCCATATTTTTAAAAAGAAATCAAAGAGGATCTCAGAAAATGGAAAGACAGTCCATGCTCATGGATACGAAGAACAAACATTGTGAAAA
Organism: Cuniculus paca; assembly: GCA_004365215.1. Taxonomy (NCBI): domain Eukaryota; kingdom Metazoa; phylum Chordata; class Mammalia; order Rodentia; family Cuniculidae; genus Cuniculus; species Cuniculus paca. The sequence goes on from RJWT010019359.1 coordinate 8,879, forward strand.
TGGCCATTCTCCCAAAATTATTATACAGATTTAATGCAATTCCCATCCAAATACCATTAGCATACCTCACAGATCTAGAGAAATCATTCTTATAATTCATCTGGAACCAGAAGAGACCTAGAATAGCAAAGGCAATTCTGGGCAGCAAGGGCAGGACAGGAGGCATCACAACCTCAGACTTGAAATTATACTACAAAGCTACTGTAATAAAATCAGCATGGTACAGGAATCAAAACAGACCTGAGCATCAATGGAATAGATTAGAAGATACAACCCCAACTACAAACACACTTAGCCACCTTATCTTTGACAAAGGGGCCAAACATGTTCACTGGAAGAAAAATAGCCTCTTTAATAAGTGGTACTGGAAAAACTGGCTTTCCATATGCCAAAAACTAAAACTAGACTCAAGCCTATCACCATGCACTAAACTAAAGTCAAAAATGGATCAAAGATCTAAATATTAAAACAGAAACACTAAATCTGCTGAAAAACAAAGTAGGTAGAAATCTTGAAGACATAGGGGTAGGTGGAGAATTCATGAACAAAAGTGAAACTGCACAGGAAACACTTCCCAGAATCAACAATTGGAATCTTGTCTTGTTAAAAAGTTTTTGCATGTCAAATGAAATCTCCAACAGACTGAAAAGAAAACCCAAGAATTGGGAAAAAAATCTTAGTCAACTGTCCTTCAGACAAAGATCTTCTATCTAGAACATATAAAAAATTAAAAAAAATCAGGCCCTCAAAATTCAAAGACCCAATCCAAAAATGGGCATCTGAGATGAACACACTCTTCTCAACTGAAGAAATACAAATGGCAAATAAATACATGAAAAAATGTTCAGCATCATTGGTCATTAGAGAAATGCAAATTAAAACAACTCTGAGATTTCATCTCACTCCAGAAAGAATGGCCAGGATCAAGAAAACCACCAACAACAAGTGCTGGAGAGGCTGTGGGGGAAAAGGAACTCTACTCCACTGTTGGTAAGAGTGTAGACTGGTGCAGCCACTGTGGAAATCAGTCTGGAGGTTCCTCAAAAAGCTAGGATTGGAAGTCCCATTCGACCCAGCTATTCTGCTTCTGGGCATACTCCCAGAAGAAGTGAAATCATCATACCACAGTGATATATGTGCACCCATGTTTATAGCAGCACAATTTGGAATAGCCAAATCTTGGAAACAACCCAAATGCCCATTAGTTGAGGAATGGATCAAAAAGATGTGGTGTTTTTATATAATGGAGTACTATTCAGGTATAAAGAATAATCACATTGAGGCTTTTATAGGTAAATGGATGCGGCTTGAGACCATACTCATGAGTGAAATAAACCAAACTCACATGTGTAGACACCACATCATCTCCCTAGTGTAAGAAACTGAAAGACTCAATAAGATACAAAATCCCCGATAAATATGGGGAAAAGGTTCTGAAGTCCAATGGTGCTTTTATTCTTTGATTTGATTGGTTTAAGTCTCTTTTCTACTATTTGATTACAATATGTGGGAAGATAGGAACAGCTCTTTTGAAGAAAGAGGGGACATTAAGGTAGCCATTGTTGGTTTCTTGTTGTCTGATTTGAAGGCCTGTAATGCTTTCACTCTTTTGTTTTATGTGGTTTTATATTATTTTGTTTTGTTTGAGTTTATTGTGTGTGAATGTATGAACAACCATTTCAAAGAAGGCAAGAGATACTAGGGTAGCCATTGTTAATCTCCTGTTGTTATGTTTTGAAGACCTGTATTGCTTGCAGTGTTCTGTTCTGAAATGCTATGTTGTGTTTGACTCTATTCTGTTTTGTTCTTTTTTGTTTTGTTTTGTTCTATTCACTTTAAAATAAAAAAAAATTCTTTTTTAAATGGATGAGCAATTTAAGGACTTTTTTTTGTACCAGGGATCAAACTCACAACCTCATGCTTGCCAGGGAAGCACTTGTGCCACATAGTTACCAGTGTTCAAAAGCAGCTTTGTTGACTAGACATTAAGGCACTTTAGTATGTCTCTCTGTTATCCACCATTAAGCACACTAGTAGAAATTTTGAAATGAAAAAAAAGTAAGAAAAAAGGAATTGCTACCCCTTTTATAAAATCAGTCAGCAAAAAGTCAATTCTCTAATCAACTAACATCTTTAAAAGACATCATTAGTACAAGAGAAAAACAAAACTATACTTACAGAGATGCAAACACAAGTGAATAACACCACTCACACAGCTTCCTGATGGTATTCAAGAGGAGATCCTTCATAATTACTGGAACTAAAAAAAATTGCAAAATTCTTTGCCTCGTACTGTATGAAGTCAGGAAGGTAATTCAGTAATAAAGCAAGGCTCTTCTGTGATTTCTCAACTTTGTACAGTAGTTTAGTGTTTAACATTACATTGATGGGTTCTTTTATCCCTGCCACTACTTCATTAACTGCATACTCATTATCTGTGTTTCCTGGAGATTTCTGCTAATTTATATAATCCTGTAAAATGAAATCCACATTCTTCTTGGCATGAAGATAAAAGAGCTGATCTTGCCTTATAATTAAGGCTTAGTCATCAACAAGTCATGATTTTACCTATTCAAAAATCTTTAACTTCAACTCCATTCATAAATATTTCCTCATGTTCAATGGTAGGATCTGCCCAAGTGTTTTCTTCTGTGACAAATGTATCTTACTGGTTTTACCACTATCTCTATTCTCTGGTATTTTCTGTCTGTTCATTTTTATTTTTTCTTGAACATTTTTCTGTTGCAGATCGGACATTTTCTTTCCTGAGGAACCCCTTTCATCTTACACTGACTATTGCTACTGATTGGCTTTTGAAGTTCTCAGTGTTTCTTAAGATTCACATAGTTGAGTGTTCTGCTCTTTGGAACCCATTTTTATTCCAACCTTTGTAATGTATAAAGTATTTCAGTTGTTTGTCCTTTATGGTAACCTTGTTAGCACAACACTCACTCACTGTCCTGGAATTTAGGCTTCAGATCCTACTTGGGCACCATTATATGTGATTCACTACCTGCTCCATCTCCCACCACCTCTGATTACTATCCCTTACTTTGTACTCCACCCAACTCCATGTCAGATGCACTTTCAGGAACCACCAACTCTACACACTGGGTCAACAATTTGAACCTTTTTATATTGTGTATCTCATAACAAATTATTGTAGTTATAGTTATTTTTAATATTTTTATCTTTAACTTTATAGTACTAGAGTTAAAAGTGATTTATGTGCCATCTTTGCAGTATTAGAGTATTCTGAATTTGAATACATTCTTATATTTACAGTCAGTTTTTTTATACCTTTATGTTGTTAGTGTCCTTTAATGTCACTTCATTTCTGACAGACAACTTTGCCAACTATAGAACTCTTGATTTGCAGTTTTTCTCTCACTACTTTGAATATATCACCCAATTCTCACTAGCCTGCAGGTTGTCTGCTGAAAAATCTGTTGATAATCCTACAGAAATTCCCTCATACATGACTAGTTTCATTTACTACTTTCAAAATTCTTTTTGTCTAACATTTTAGAATTTTATTATAATATGCCTTAGTAAAAATCTCTTCATATTTAATCTTTTTGAAATTGTTTGGGCTTCATAGAATTAGATGTTCATTTCTCTATTCAGAATTGAAAAGTGTTCTATCATTATTATTTAAATGACTTCTCCCATTGTCTTTCTCTGCTGCTTCTAAGACACTCGTAATGCATAATTTGGTTCATTTTATGGTTCCCCATAAAGCTTCTTCACTTTTTCTCTTTTCTTTTTACAGTTGTTCTTCTCAATATGTAATTTCTGATGACCTGTCTTCAAGTTTGCTGATTGTCATCTCTGTTTGGTCAAGTCGGCTGTTGAAGCTATCTACTGAATTTTTTAATTTGATCACTGTACTTTTTCGTTAAAGAATTTGACTGTCTTTTATGGTTTTTGTCCCTTTGTCAGACTTATTTTATTCACATATTACTTTCTTGATTTTAGTTATCTCTCTGTGGTCTTTTGGAGCTCAAAAAGCTTCTTTAAGATGACTATTTTTTAAATATTTACCCAGCAGTTCATATGTCTCCATTCTTTAGGGATAATATTTGGCACTTTATTTTGTTTCTTTCATTGTGTCATGTTTCCCTCATTATACTGTGATCTTTGTGTCAGTATCTGCACATTTCAAGAAGTACACACTCTTTCAGTTTTGCAGATTGGCATCTTCAGAGAAAACCCATAACCAATTAGCCTCTCCACAGATTCCAAGTAAGTCAACTAGCAGGGTTCATGGATAGTATTGTTCCTGGGATTCTTAAGTGGGCTGGGCTGGTGCCTGGGTCTGTGAATGGGGCTGGATTTTGGGTCCATAGAAGCAAAAGGGCAGCCTGAATGCTCTAGAGCTGATTTTCCATGGAGTAGACCTGAAACTGGATCTAGAGAGGCAACCCTAGAGCACTGGGCTTGGAACCTTGAGCTGTAAGAGTTGACCTTGTACTGGGGCATGCTTTTGTCTTAAGTTTTAAAGGGGCATCTTGGACCCTTGAGGGACACTCTTGAGCCTGGGTTCAAAAAGGCTGGCCTGTGCTGGGGTTCATGGCAAAATGCAGCACTCATTTCATTTTCTTTTTCTCTCAGGAAAATAAATCTCTCTCTCTCTCTCTCTCTCTCTCTCTCTCTCTCTCTCTCTCTCTCTCCCCTCACTGTTTAAGCACAGAGAAGAGATGGTATGGTATGTCAGTCAGCCTTCTGTTGTAACAAAACACCTGAGAAAATCAGCTAAAAAGAGGAAAGGTTTATTTTGACTTGCAATTAAATAAGGGTTCTGTCCCTGGTCACTTGGTTTTTGGGCTTGTGGCAAGATAGTATGTCATGATGGCAGGAATATGTGACAAAAGATACTGTTCATTTTTGGAGGCTAGGAAGCAAAGAGAGAGAGGAAGTGGCTAGGATTCCAATGTATCCTTCAAGGGCACACTCTCCAATGATCTTTCTTCTACTAGTTCCCATCTCCTAAGGTTTCTACCTCCTTCCAGTAGCCTCAGAGCCTGGTGACCAAGATTTCAACACATGGCCTTTGGGAGACATTTAAAATTAAAACCATAACACATTGGTAATGCAAAATTTTCTTTCTACTCTCTTCAATGTGTCTTTCTTATTTTTGTGCTTCGTTCAAGTACTGTAATCTCTCAACTGGATTATTTAGCTCTTATGAAGGTATTTGTGTGTGTGTGGATGGTTGTTCAGTGTGTGTCAATGAGTAGACTATTAATTCAGAAGAGAGAGAAAGGGAGAGACAGAGCGAGAGAGAGACAGGCAGACAGACAGAGACAGAGCGAGACAGTCACATGATCAAATTATTACAGAGGCTGAAATGTTCCATCTGGCCATGGACAACCTGAAGAGTGAGATAAATCGATAGCATATATAAGTCTAAGAAGCCAGAGGCCTCAGAACCAAGGAAGTGGTGCAGCCCCTAGTCCAAGGTTGAAGGCCCAAGAGTCCTGAGAATGTCATTAGTGCAAGTTATAGAGTTCAAAGGCTGAAGAAACTGGAGTCTCATGATCAAGACCAGCAACAGAAGAAAATATATCCCATTCCAAAAGGAAGAACCAGAGAGTTATCCTCTTTCTCTGTTTTCTTCTTCTGTCTTAGTCCCCAGATAGATGAATGGTGTCTGCCTGCACTGAGAGTGAGAACTCCCCATTCAGTTCACTGACTCACATGCCCATCTTCTCTGCAAATACCTTGATAAGACACACCTGGAAGTAATGCTTTGTCAGTTTTCTAAGTATCCCTCAATCCAGTCAAGTTGACACCCAAAATTAATCATCACAGAGACTGGTTCTAGAATCTCCTATTTTGTTATCTTGTTGATGCTACTCTCCCATGTGTATAACTTTTTACATTCCCACTTGCAAATCTCCTATCAACTCTTCAAAGACACTATTACTGTGAATGCCTGATAAATAAAATGATAAATTTTAGTGACTTCTCCAAGATGACCCTACTAATTAACATGTATCATGGCTATATCTTGAAACCACAGATTCAGAGTCTAAGCCCACAACTCTTACCAGTGCCTCACAACTGGGCCATATTTAACATAAAGCTAAATAAATAAGAGAGCATATAAAGAGAAGCCTCCAGGCAAGGTAACACATACCTGTAATTCCAACATAAAGGAGGCCGAGACAAGAGGATTGCCACAAGTTCAAGGCCATGCTAGGCTACATAATGAGTTCAAGGCCAGCCTGTACTACATACTGAGACTTTGTCTCAGAAAGAAAAAAGGAAGAAAGAAAGAAAGAAAGAAAGAAAGAAAGAAAGAAAGAAAGAAAGAAAGAAAGAATTGGAATCTGGTAAATTAACCAGAGATTTATTGGAGTAGGAAGAGATTTGAGCTAAATCTTTAGAATAGAGTGGATGTGAATCCATATCCTGCAGAAGGGTTCTAATCTTGGCCATCATGATTAGTTTCAACAGACACAAGATGTGCATCTATCAGGTTAAATCTGGGGAAAATGAACCAATTACATGCTTATGAGAAAAGATTATGTTAAAGAGTAACTGAAGATTGTCAGAAAATCAGAGCTTACTCTTTTCTTTTTGACCTCTCACATCCTTAGTGTTCACGTCTCCCCCATACTGCGATTCTCCTACACCTATGCAAACTTCTTCTTAGACTCCTCTCTTAATTTATGACCTTTAATGAGACTTTTTCCACTTCTCTCAGCAACTTGCTTCTCAACATTGACTGGAAAATTCTAAAACACTGGTGCTGGGATCCTTTTCCTGGAATTATCATTTTTTAGGTCTTAGTATCACTTTGGCTACCTGAATTCTTAGAAGTTCCCCTAGGTGGTTCTACTGTTCAGTCACTGCCCTGCACTCTTCTCCCCAGTGAATCTCATCTTCATTTGAAATTTAAACCCCACATTACTCCTGGTGGCTTCCAAATTTGTATCACCAACTCAGATTTCTCTCCTGAGCTCCAGACCTATGTGTTCTACCACTTCCTAGACCCCTTTACTTAGGTGTCTCACAAGCATCTCAACTCAACATGTTCAAAACTGGAAATTCTTTTTACATGTTCCTCTCCCTGTGCTGTAGCTTGTCCCCACCAAAACTCAGTTGAAATTTGATTACCAATATAATGGTATTGAGAGGTGCTGAAGCCTTTAAAAGGCGTTTAGGTCACAGGGGTTCACCATCATGAAAGGATTGATACAGTTCCCAGGAGAGTGTGTTACTGTGAGAGTGGGTTGCTATGAAGAATCTGGTCCCTTTGTCTTCTTCTTGTGTCCCCTTGCCCTTCCACTTTCTACCATGAGTTGAAGAAGCACAGGTCCTCATCAGACATATCTACCCAATCTTGCACTTTCCAGCCCCCAGAACCTGAGTCACAATAAACCTCTCTTCTTTACAAGTTACCCAATCTCTGGTACCCTATTACAGCAACAGAAAATTGACTAAAATGCCTTGTCAATAGTCCTTCGTCCTCCCAGATACTCAAGCCAAAAACCCAGACTTGTCGCTAATTCCTTCCTTTTCCTCAACTTCTCTGCCCAATGTGTCAGCATGCCCTATGTTTTTCCATTTCTTAACGTCTTCACTATTTAAATCATTTTCTCCAACCCAGCACAAATACTTCAGTCCAGCCATCCTTTTCTCACTTATTTTACTAAGTGACTTCTCTGTCTCCAATCTTGCCATTTTCCTGTCTATTCTGTGTTAATGATAGAGACTATTCTAAAATGCAAATCTGATTATGCCATCATCCTCTGCCTAAAATCCTATAATGGCTCTCCATAGCCTGTAAGATAAAATCTACATTCTTTGTTTTTGCCTACGAAGTCCTTCATGATCTCCCCTGCTCAGCTCTTCCAACCTCATCTCTCATCCCCACCTAACTCACACCCTACACCTGACTTGTCCTACAGGATTTGGCACAAGTCTCACCACAAAGCTGCCCTCCATGTGCCCACCTTATGAGTAAAATGCCTTTGTAGTCTACTCCCATTATACCTTTTATTACACTGGATTAAAGTAATGGGTTGATCTGAATGACTGCCTAATCATGCTATAATATCCTCTGAAAGGCTTGGATGGTGTATTATTTCTCTTTATATCCCTAGTTATTTGTATACCACAAGTGTTTACCTAAGGTTTTTTGAATGAATGAATGATGGTTAAGGAGAGCCAGCTGTCAAAAATAGTTGAATGACTGACAATTATATATTTATTACATATAAATATTATACATGAATATACAATTGTATATTTATATTTGTTGTCACTGTAAGCTTCCTAACAGAACAGGGGTATAAATAAAACTAGCACTTGAGGAAGGATATTTTGATACTAGATTGTATGATGCATATTTGTCACCAAATAAAGGATACTGGGCAAATCACCCTCATGACAATCAGCTTCTTCATGTCAAAAAATTGAAATATCGTTACATGTAATGTCTACTTCATAAGGTTGCTGAAAGCATAAAATAAAATAATTTGAACTCTCTGAAGTCATAAATCATTGCACAAATATAATAAATTGTAGTTATGTAAGTAACAAGAGGTGTGATCACCAAAGTTTTCAGTAAAACCCAAGGCAGCAGGGCATTGTGAAAAGACATTAGCTCTCTCCCTTTACATGACCTGGAGCATATCGCTTGGCCTTTCTATGCTTCAGCTGCCCCATCAGCAAAATATGAGTGCCAATGTCATAGGTCTATTATGCTACTTTTGTATCTCATATAGAGCATGACAAATGGAAGGCATTCAATAAATTGTGTCCCATCCCTCCTGAAGAATCATTCTACATTTATCCTTATTCCAATACTAATGGTGAGACATCTGGCAATCATCTGAGAACCAAAATGAGATAATGTAGTAAACGAAACTTTGGATAAATGAATTACATCAAAAATGAACAGTGGGTGGAAGAGGGCTATAAAATAGCTTTCAAATCCGACTTCCAAGTAGGCAGCTCCATGAGAGGAAACTGACTACATGGTATATTGTCTCGGAGTGAGGTCAAGAAGGAAGAATCTCTCATTCATATCCCTCTTCCCTTGTGCTCTTGAGTCACCCTGTAGCTCCAGGCAAGTCCTTCCAACTTCTGCCTCCATCTCATCCCCAGAAAATGGGTATCATGATAATATAAGCACAATAGCAAACCGGAATGTTTGGGGCTCCTGACGGTACAAAGCTGCTGAGATATAAGATCCTGATGATCTGATACAAAAAAATAGCTTGAGACAGCAAACCTAGATTTCCTGGGTACTTGGTAAGAAAAGGCTAGTAGAAGAACAACTATCCAGCGAATGTAAGTTTCAGCAAGTTCATGGTTCCTAAGGTTTAATGAAAATACTGAATCCTGGCAGGTGGTAGGAAAAAGATATAACAAAGAAATACAAAATAACCAAAACTAAACACTCCAGGATAACAGAAGATATCAGTTGACAGATAAAGGAAGGAAAGAACAAAACTAACAGCTTTCATAGTGAAGATTCCAAGAGGACAATGATCCATAAGAAGTTCTGTGAAAGCAGGAGCCTTGCAAATACCCTGGCTCAATCCCACACACAGAAATCTGTTCCTGACCTCAGCTCTTTCTTTATAGATCTGTTCCCAGGATTCACATTTAGATGCTAAAGGAAAACCTTAAAATTCTCTCCT
>RJWT010019360.1:0-18442 GCA_004365215.1 Cuniculus paca
ATTTTATTAAAAATGTGTATAGCTATTATTTTAAAGTCTATTGATAATTTGCAAATAGTTTTATTTCTTTGGATGAGTAAAGCAATGTACTCTTGAAAAAATAATTCAGGTCATACAGAGAAATGTGCATAATTGAAATTCACCTGAATTGCAACTTCTCAATGATCTTGTGAACAAACATTTTACACCGATAATGCCTACATTTATGTGCAACTTCATGGTACATCATCATTCCCATCTAGAAATGAATGTAATTTTATATTTTGCAACTCATTTTAAGCATAAAATTCAACTGCAAGCTATGGCTTAATGTGGGACTATGGAAAGCTTTTAACATGTGGTAAATGAATTGCTGGTGCGCCTTTAACACTGTGTAGTAAAAGCAAGACATTGGATTGGTATCCAGCAGAGACACTTGGTTTGGTTCTTCCTCCAGCACTTGGTGACTATATTGACCTTCTCAAAGCAGTTCTGCTGTTTCACTTCACTTCCTTTTACTGTTGATCAAGGTCTAACTTAGTCTCTACTTCTAAAAATTAATTGTCCTAATGTTTCATCTTCAGCAAAAGAACATACCTTATCAGTAACTTATACTTACAGAAAAAATAACCTCTAAGTGTCACATGCCCAAATTTTTAACATTGATAACGAGTTACTTTCTCATTTCGCTTAGTAGCAAAAAAAAGATTGTTTTAAAATTTGGAAATTTATGTCTCATTTACTCAAGGTAAAGTATTCTGACACTCAGAGTATGAGTGAAGCTTGTGTTTAGAACATTATATGCTGTGCATGTTCATTGCATGTGAATATAGTTTTCATTTCATTGTGTTTCACAAGCCCCATGACACGCCACCGTCTCTGCTTAGAATACCTTTCTAGGTGTCCAATTATATAGGTAATATTTTTAATGAAGAAAAATAAAATAAGGAATATTTAGAAATATAATTATATAGAGGTCAGAACTGCAAAAATTGCTTTTCTCATAATCACTATAACTTAGATTTAGTGCCTAAATTGTATTGTAATAAAATTATTTTTATACTCCTAACATGACTAGTCTTGGTTCCTGGTAAGAAATTGCAATATATTTATCTAAATAGAAAGTAGTTTCCTTAGCTTTTATAATCACTTTTGAAACATTGTTTTCCTAATGCATTGGAAATTATGAATTTAAATATTTTGGATATGATGAAATAGAAATTTGTGAAAAAATTCTATTAGGAAAAACCTTTGTTCCTTTTTATTTATTTCTTCAAATTAACATCTGTTGAATGATGGTAAAGAATATAAGAAAGGTGACTCAGAATCCCTGAGTTTTAGCATTGTGAAAATCTGCGATGACAGGCATGGTGGTGCACGTCTGTCTCCCTGCAGTCTGGATAGCTAAACCAGGAAGAGAAGATCACAAGTTCGAGCTCAGGCTGAACAGCTTAGTGACTTAGCAAGAACTGTCTTGATAAAAACAAAACAAAACAAAACAACAACAACAAAAAAAACTGCAATGTAGCTCAGCGTAAAGGCTCAGGTTCAAGCTACAATTCTGCTAATAAATAAATAAAAATTTTGAGTGCTTGGGCAAGTCACTTGACTTTCCTGGGTCAATTTTCTCTTATATGGTCTAAGTTGCTTGATGTAAAAAGACTGAAAATGAATTAGAAATATAAGCTTCAATGAATTTAACATTTTATTTATCTAAGGTTATGTGAGCTCTTGTAAAAATAACATTCTGAAAAAAATACTGAACTGAGAATTCAGCTATTTGATAATTACCTCTTCAAAGGTTAACAGCACACAAATAAACAGATTGACTTTGTTTGTGTCTCCAGTTCATTACTGTGCATGTTCTCATTCATTTTTCAGCGAAATACATCTTTAGAAAGCTCTAACTTCATTTTCTATTCATAATAGAAGATTAAAGGGAGACAGTTTTGTTGACAGATTACATGGGTATCTTATATTCCATGAGCTAGAATTTAGCTGAATGATTTAAATAGTTGAACTGAAGAATATATAGCAATAAAAAACTGACTTCTTTTCTTGATGATTCAGAGTATATTTGAATACACACAAAACAACCTGGACTCTTTAAAAGATTAAGCTAACTTTCTTCTTGTTGAATTTTGAAAGGTGTTTGTGAGTGCATAAATGAGATCCAGTTTTGAAAAAAAAAGTGCAAAAAATATCATAATTGTCTATGCTATGAACATGTTTCTAGATGATCTACAAACTTTTGCTATAGTCTCCATTGACCCTTTTACTATAGATTTCCTGATGACATTCCTTATGGGAATTTTTCCAGATACATCTATATTGCTCTTTTAAATCTGTTTCCATATAAAGAAAATTCATGTTACCTGGAGAAAAAGGTCCAGAGATAAAAATTGCTAGTATTATAAATCAATAACAGAGGATGCTAAAAGTACCACAGCTTTAGTTTGTATTATGCTTAGATTTAATTAATATTAGCCAAGTAATCATTAGATATGTCTTCTACAAAGCCTTTATCAATTTTTTGAAATCAGGAAACATTTTAAAAATAAAAGGTCTTGAAAGCATTAGGTGTGTGTGGTGTGTGTATGTGTGTGTTACTGTTTGGAACACTCCCATACCCATTCAGATTAGTGCAATGTGATTTGTCCTGCAGCTGCTTCAAATTAAGAACAGGTGTAGAAGACAGATTATGCAAATACTCATATTAATGTAATTGTCAAATTGGTGTGTTTACCATTGTGCTTTTAAAGAGTAGACTGTACTCCTATTTTAAATGTAAATTAGCTTCCTTCTTGAGCGCAGCTATTGGGTAATGAACCTTGGTCCTGGATTAGAAATAAATAATTTCTGCTAGATTGTAACACAATTCTAAAATTTGACATCTTTCCCCAGTAAATTTTTCATGTATAAAAATGGCAATACTTTATTATTTTTAGTATATATTTAACCACAATGAATTGTGAAAGTTTTGAGTTAATTTTGACATTGGATTACTGTTTTCTTTCTTTTATTTTGGCATATAATGATTCCTATGATAGTTTTTGATTGCCTTTTATCTTTTCTAATTCAGAATTTATCTTAGCTTTTCATGTTTATAAACCTTAACTCTCAAGAAAATATTCTTTGGAGAAATCACATTACATTTGTTTTAATAATAATTTGTTTCATGTAATCTAGTTACTTTTTGTTTTAATACCTAAAATGCTTAAAAACTAATTTGGATCTTTTAACCATTTTTTGTGATTATAAAGCACCCTTTTATTATCCTCCTATATCCATGGATCTGTGTGATAATTTTGTACTTTCCCAATATAAAATAATACATTTTCCCTAATGTTAGGGTTCTAATACTCCTGCTAAAATAGGGCTTTATGTCAGTCCCAGACTGGTCTTCTGGTTCGTTTAGTGACAGGTATTTTAGATCATTATGTATAAGTGGATGACTAATGCTAGTGAAAAGGGGAGTCAACCAGTGCTGTCACAGAAGTCACACTTTTGAAGATCCCTTAATCTCTTTTTTCTCTAATGAAACAATGATCCTAAGAATTCATTGTTAGTTTAGTTTGGTACAAATATTCAGTGCTTACTGTGCTTACTTAGCAATGTATTCGTGCTTTCTCACTTCACAGAATAAGAACTGAGGTTTAGTGAGGTTAAATTTCATTATGTAAGGTCATAGAGCTGGTAATTTGAGTCAGGTTGTGAATGCAAGTCAGTCTAATTTCAAACCATGTGCCCTCCCTTTTATCACCAACGATATATAAACTCTTCATCGCAAGTCATAACATCACTGTTTTCATTCTTTTTTTGGAAAATGAGTTCAAAATATGGAGGATGACAAAGTATTAAATGTAAAGACTGCCTTCCCTTGAATGTCTTCAATGCATGGAATCCAGTTGTGTTGTTTGTGGTTAAGGCACGGCCACAGCTCTTGAGAGAAGAGTCAGGAGATATAAACAGCCCTTGAAAGAGCACCCATCCCCACTGCCATTTCAAGATTCCAGTGGAATGGCACTGACTCCCTTCATGCCCTTGTTTCCTGTTAAGGATGCAGTGGGACTTGATCATGGAGTCAGATGCTAATAATCAGTGTGTTTGCTAATCTTGAATAGCAGTGACAGTACTCTACTGAAGTTTTTCTTGGCATCGTGACAGTTTGCATGTCAAATGGCAAGAGATTTTCGGTTCGCCCTCTTCCTCCAAGGTTCCGTTCTGCTTCTGAACAAAGTCAAACAGGGAAAGAGGTTAACAGGAACCAAACTGTAGTCAAAGGCACCAACAAGATAAATTTTTGCAAGCACAACTTGCAGACTGTATTCCTCATTAAAGAGTCTGTCGTTTACCGTTATTGGCAAGAAAGGGAGCTGCCACTGAGACAACAACGGATAAAAGTTGTTGATCCAAGGGCTGCTGCTGCTTCCCCTGCAGGGATCAGAGAAGGAACAGCCTCATCCTCCAGTCCCCTTGTGCATTCACAGGGGTGACCATGCTCTGAATTTTTCCCCCCTAAGAAGTAAAGCGTAACAGTAAAAGAGATGCTGTTGCTTTCTGAATTTGAGAAAAGAGTATGATAAAGAGATTTGTTTTGATATAATATATACATACTAGTGGATGTTCATGCTTCGTTCATTGAATGAAGTCTTTAACATGAAAATATATTCCCATGGGAAAAAAAATCACCGAAAAGTAATTACTGGAAAGACCTTGGACAGTCCACAATCTCCAAGGACATTAGGGTTAGCGCCACTGTGAAAGCACAAGAAGTGAATGCTTCATTGCATTCCTGCCACACTGCTTCTGATATTTCTGATCAGCTTGGTGACACATGCACTGCAGAAGTACTTTGAATATGGGTTTCTTCTCGTTGGATGCTTTGTGTATCTCTGTGAGACTAGTGAATGTGAAATTTCTAAGAAAATTTATAAATATATATACATATATATATATATAATTGCTTTTTAAAGGGAAAGCCTCCAAAACAAGTTGAATGTTACTCTCTATTTAATACCAGTACTATGCTGTTTTATTCTGAATATTAAATTATTTTCACTTGTATTTTTTTACAGTAATTTTATTTTTTCAACTCTGATATTAGTATACAAAATCACTTTTTTTCATTAAACAAGAAAGACTTTTGCTTTAAAAAATATTAAATGCCACCTTTAGGTCCATAGGCCCAAACCTCACTGAATAATGAATCAAAATGAAAACTCTGAAGTTGATTTTGCATTCAATATCTTGATTTGAAGTATTCAGAATATAGACTTACTAAAAGACTGGAAGCTGAGGTAATAGCTTATGCCAGCCATCCTGAAAGCCATTTCAGTACATTCTGTACATAGGCATTTGTTTTAGAAATAATTGCATGCAAATGTGGCTTAACATTGTACTATGTCTCTTAATCCTAACCAGGCATTTTCCATTAGATGTAGTCTGAAAATCACATTAAGAAAAATATATCATCTGTGAAATTATATTCTGGAGACTCTAAATAACAAAAAATGGGCAACATTCAGTTAAATCTAGTTCAAAGTGTTCCTTTTTTAACCCCCAAATTGTAAATGTTCATTTTACTTTCCTTTAATTCTAACTTATAAAATTGAGACCATTTGTTTTTCCTAATTTTCTTATTTACTTTAATCAAAAAGGTTTCTTGAAAATGAATACATTTGTACTTCTGTGATATTATTTACTTACATGTTCCTTGGTAATACAAAATTTAATTTTTTTAATCTCTAATGACAGTACAACTCAGATAAGTTAAATTTTAATGCTCTGTTTCCAAAATCAGAATTTTCCAAGGAGAATTTTGATAGTGAACTGACTTCAAGCATACCATAATTCACTAGTATACTTAATAAATTTGGGAAAGAATATTAATGCATAAAACACATAAATAGCCATACAGAAACAACTAAGCAGAAGGAGAAGTCCAGGTAAACAAAAGTTGTTTCTTCCGTTGTAAGGATTTAAAAGAATACATATTTTATTTTATTTTATTCTGTATTGGTCACAGTTACCTCTTCAGAATTGCAGTAAAACAAATCCAAATACTTCACATGTTTTTTATGTATTTGCTTGTTCGTTTATCCTTAAAGAGAAAAAGGTGGTATGTACAGTTACTAACGGAAAATTTGAAGTGCATGAAGATCACACTGATTTACATGGAGTTCTCAAGTATCCTGATTTCTGATTCTTTTTCTGTCCCTATCCCTGCACTCTCTCTTTATCAGAATTATTTTTTCTATGATCTTGCTGGACTGACTGAGAAGTCCAGCAAAGATCTCTAAATCTCTGGATCTCTGCATCTCTGAATCTATCTGATCACATACATTTTCAAATCTTCATTCAGTCCTCTCCTTTGGTCTCAAATGTTCCTCACCCCCAACCATTCCAACTGATTTGCAAACCAGTGCTTTTCCTTTTATTCTCACCTGATGTGGAAACTTTTTTTTATTTATCTGCCATATAAGTACCTCACCTCTAGGCTCCTATAGAACCCTGTCACACATCTGTCACATCACTTATTATGATATCTGTCACTACGAGTTGGTCTTCCCAATTTGTCCATACCATCTTAGATTAGTGACTTGGGTGGACTTTGTATGTTGGTTCTTGACCTATTGAGTAGAGTTTCACAGGATTCATAGAAGTCAGATGGCAATGTGTAAATAAAATATATCCATTTTTTTTTTTGCTGTTAAATGGCTTCTGTTCACAGTTTTTTTTTTTTTTTCTTCTGCCCTGCAAATGTTCATGAGAAATTCAGCTTCCTATTTGGTATTCAAAGAGTATAAAATACTCTCTTGAACAAAGCCAATAAACATGTGACAAGGGAGAAACATATGACAGTCTACCAGTACTTTGCAAGACTAGCTGATGCCAGAAGTATCTATTGAGTGATGGCTTTACAGCCTCTCAAAATATAATAACTGCATCTCTTGCAGGAGCACTATGTTCATCTTTTGTTTTGCAGCCACTTTAGGCACATGAAAGATACTTGATTAACATCCCTGGAGAGTCAAGTTGTCTGTGTACTCAGTGAACAGGTGTAGGTCTTGTCCTCCTCCCAGATAGGAGCCAGGTCATCTGCCTCCTCCTTGATCTTAGCCTTACCTGTGGAGACAGCCTAACTCTCTGGGTGAGAAGGGTCCATATCTTTTCTATTCTTGGCTCCTTCGCTGAAATTTCTAACAAGGGTGCCAATTAGTGCCAGTTATGATGGCAGCTTTCTGAAGTGAACAAGAGGGAATTGACTAAAAACAGGGTGAAAGATCTGATTTTGACATTGTTATGTTCCATAATCTTTGTTAATTTCTTAACAATTTTTACATTTTAAAATTAGCTTACTTTAAAATTAATTTACAGCCTTATTTTAGGAATGTCAGTGGATTTATTGGATTAATATGAAACACTTTAAAATCTCAAATCCTTCAAATACTTCTGATTGTCCTGTATTGGGACAATGAGTGCCATTAAATTTGGTTTTCTTAATGTTTACCTAGCTTTACTGTGATTAACCATAAAAATTTTTTTCTTTTAAAAATCTGGATTCTATTGAACAAGGAATAATGAATGAGTATACAATCATAAATTATAAAATCTGAAGTACTGATTTCCACCAATAATCTGAACATTCATAAACTGTGCCAGTGTTGATATTTTGTATTTAACCTGTTTTATTTTGCCTGTTTTTCATATAAATTTATACTTTGTAAAATGGCATGGTGGTGCACACCTATAATCCCAGCACTTGGGAAGCTGAGGCAGAAAGAGTGCCATGAGTTCAAGGCCATCCTGGACTACATAGTAAGTTAAAGGCCTGTCTAGAATATGTAGTGAGATCCTGTCTCAAAAAAAAAGTCTGATTATTTATGTTTACATTTTTAGTTAGAAGCATTAGTAAAATTATACTAGCAATTTGTAATTATATCATTTAAATTATCAAGCAATGATAAAGACAATGCCATAGCCTCAGTTGTATCACTGGTCTATCCTATAAAAGTAGATTGCAACCTCAAATTTGCTCTGAAGCTTATTTTACAGCTATGAATATTTAATCTTAACTTTGATAATGTGACCACTGATTTAAATATGTTAATGTTAGTTTGTATTTTGCTCCTAAATCACAGGAGTAAATATAGGACTTAATAAAAAGTGGACAGTACTCACTGGATATAAGCTTGCTTATAAAATACAAAGCTAGACAAAATCTAGCCCTGAAAAAAACGACAGGCAGAGAAGGACCTAAGGAAGGGATGCTTGCATTCCAGACAGTAGACCTGACAGACTCTCACTGTTCATCATACAGACATCACGGAGCTCGGGAACCAGTTCCTGCAGGAGGCAGTCTTACCATCTGCCTGGTGTCACCCGCCCGCTCTCAGCGAGTCCCACCAATTCGCATGTGGTGAGGTGCAGAATGGGAGTAGTTCCCAATGGAGAACACTGATGCTTTTATTAAAAATAAATAAATGAATACATTCTCAGCAGACAAAAATAAACAAATTTCCTCTGCAATGTTTCCTGTATAATAGTGTGTTGGTTTGCTGCCAGATTTAGCCCCATCTTCACCACTGTCTTCTTAAAGAATTTAACTCTTTCAATGCCAAGAAAGCAGGAGACAACACAGCACTACAAGGAAATAGTACCAAATGATAAATTCGCATGTGAAGATTTGCGACATTTGCAATTTCCCCTCAATCTATACAACCCATCAATGTATTTTAAATAAGGGTGCTTTCTATTCAAATGTAGTATCAGTTACATTTTATTTCAGTAATTCCTTTCTTAAGGAAATTGTGATCTCTAATTTAATTTTGCAAATTTGGATTTTCATGTGGAGTGGTATCAGTTTTGTCCGTTGCTTACCATGTAAAAAAAAAGCTTAGTTTTCTTTTTTTAATATACACTAATCCATGTAAAAAACAAGAATAAAAGTTGCAAACTTTCATGAAGTAATTCCTTCTAATACTTTCCATAAGCCTAAACCTATTCTTTACAATCTCTTTGTGTGGGTGAGTGTAAGTGATACCCAGGCTGGGCATAAGCACGCTTCTCTTTCTCTTGTTATTCTCACAAAACCTCACTACCACCTCTACCACCTAACCTTCTCCCTGATCCAGCTGCATCTCATGGTTGGTGATGATGTTAGAGATGTGCTCACTATTTTGCACCATCTTCTCTGATACTGCTACAGCACTGTTCTTTCAGTTTACCAAACTATTGCTTCCCTTACTCCACTTTCATGGAAGCTGCTAAATGTTCCTACAAAAAAATCACAATATCAGAAGAACTGAGTCTCTGGCTTCAGCTTATCCTGTGAAACAAATGTTACACTGGTCTCTTATCTCTGCTCTACCTCTCCTGATACCAGTTTTAGCTTTTACTGTACTGATAAAGCCCTTAATAGTTGTTTCCTTTATTCTCAGTAACTTTGTCTCCTGCTTCAGAGACAAAATTTAGAGGCCACCTGCAAAGAACTCCCGTGCCTTTCACATCTGTTCCAAAATGAATTTACATAGGCATCTCCCATTATGTAATTTTATATCTCACCAAGATTTTTTTTTTTTGTCTTTTTGAGACAGGGTCGCACTATGCCGTTCAGGCTGGCCTTGGGCTCACTTTGTAGCCCAGGCTGGTCTCAAACTTACAACACTCCTCCTGCCACAGCCTCCCAAGTGATGGGATTACAGGAGTGCACCACCACACCCGGCCCTGGATTCATTCTTAAGTATTAAGAACAAAATTTTTTTCCTACGTCTACCAGGACTTTGTCCTGTCACCCACATATTTCTTTTTCTGTGCCTTTAAATTTCCAGTTTTCATTTGTTTGTTTTGGTTTGGGTTTTTTTGTTTGTTTGTTTGTTTGTTTTGTTTTGGTGTCTCTTCACATCTTTAAAACCAAAAACACCAATAAAACAAGATTGTTTATATGCCCATTAGTTTCAAATTAGGCAAGCTTCCTAATTTTCTTTCTTTCATTGTTAATCTTTTGGAAAGATTGTTTACACCTCAACTCCTATTCTTTAATCTATTGCGGTTCAGTTTCTGTCCTTCTTTAATGTTATGGTTTAGTTTCTGTCTTTTCTACTATTCCAGAATAGTTCTATTGATTGTCAGTCACAACCGGAGAGAGTTGTGTTCACATTTCATCCATCTGAACCCTCACAACATTTGAGACTTTACATATCACTCCTCTGACAAGTCTTCTCTCTATCTTTTGTTGCTTCTTCTTATCTTCAGTCCCTAACTTTTTCTGTTCAACTTTTATATCTGTGGTACTAGACTCTGGCTGCACATTATCATTATTTCGTAGATTTGTCAAAAAACCTGGTCACAAGTTCAGGTAGGTGGAGTCCAGCAAGCGATTATCTACACAGCTGCCCAAAGGATGCTGAATCGCTGCACAAGCTTAGACCTGTCCCTGTAGATGAATCACTAATGCAGCTTGTCCATCCCAGTGGCAGCCTTACCATCACCTACAGTGGTGATTCTCAGATCTCTACATCTGCTGCCATATCTCATGAACTTAATGCATATATATATGGTAGAAACAGAATTCTGGTAGGAGCAGAAATACTAATTCAGTATTTTCAAATGGAGCAAATTTTCTTCCATTTCTTAAACTTTTTCTTGGTGTGCTCTTATCTTGCTAAGGGATGTCACTGTCTTCCCTTACTGTCTTCCCAACATTGCTCTGTCACTGAGGTATTCTTCAAATCATCTAATATTACGCTTTTCTCAAATCACACATGCCTCTCATTCCACTGCTACTTCTTTGGTCCATGATGTAAGTAATTTTCTGGTGAATGTTTAGGCATCTTAGTTTGCTGGCTGCTTCCAGTCTAAACTTGCACCCTCAAGCTTGTCACTTGTCTTCTTTAAAATTAAAAACTGAATCCCTTTACATCTGGACATAATTTTTGTCTGATGTGAAGAATTCTTCACAGTCCCAGTCTTTCCCAACATCTGTCACTATTTCTCCTCTTTTTCACTCTACTTCAGCCATACTAGAATCATCAATTTGCTTGGCACAGTCTTCTGGATTCTCCCTTCTTCCTTCTCATTTCTTTTCTTTTTCGTTTTTTCTTTTTTTTTTTTTGGTACCAGGAATTGAACTCATGTCCTCTCACTTGCCAGGTAGGTGCTGTGCCACTGAGCTATATTCACAAGTAATAAATTTCTATTTTTTCTTTGAGCCCAGAAAAATATGCCTTCTTACAATAATGCCAAAATTCTTATAATTTCTTCAGTAATATATTTTTCTCTGTACTCCATGGATAAAATTCAGGAGTTCTGTGAACTCGATTAGGGAAAATATTTTGGTTTTCACACATAACAAAAATTCAATATTTCATTGTATCTTAAATATAGGCAACAAACCACAATATTATAAGCAAAATCTGTCTTTGTCCCCAGTAAAAACCAAAGTACTTAATTTTTTTTTTATTTTAAAGAAAATAGAACAAAACAAAACAGAATAGAGTCAAACACAACATAGCATTTCAGAACAGAACACCGCAAGCAATACAGGTCTTCAAAACATAACAACAGGAGCTTAACAATGGTTACCCTAGTGTCTCTTGCCTTCTTCGAAATGGTTGTTCATACATTTACAGACAATAAACTCAAACAAAACAAAATAATATGAAACCAGATAAAACAAAAGAGTGAAGGCATTACAGGCCTTCAAGTCAGACAACAAGAAACCAACAATGGCTACCTTAATGTCCACTGTTTTCTTCAAAAGAGCTGTTCCTTATCTTCTCACATATTGCAATCAAATAGTAGAAAAGAGACTTAAACCAATCAAATCAAAGAATAAAAGCATCCTTGGACTTCAGAACCTTTTCCCCATACTTATCAGGAATTTTGTATCTTATTGAGTCTTTCAGTTTCTTACACTAGGGAGACGATGCGCTGTTTACACATGTGAATTTGGTTTATTTCACTCATGAGTATGGTCTCAAGTTGCATCCATTTACCTATAAAAGCCTCAATGTGATCATTCTTTATAGCTGAATAGTACTCCATTGTATAAAAGTACCACATCTTTTTTATCCATTCCTCAATTGATGGGCATTTGGGTTGTAAAATCCAAAGTACTTTAATATCTCATCCTAGTTGGCAAAAAAATCTAGAAATACTATTTATGCTCATTAGTAGTTCAAAATCATAGCATTCGTTAAACCTACCACTATATATTTTTATTTTGTGCATTAATAAGGAGGCACATTTATTAATACTTCATGAATGTGACTTTTTAATATTTTGAAAACTGAATCTCCACCTAATTTCTTTGTAATTTATTTGTTTTATCTATTTTATTTTATATAGCTACATTTTTTCTGGAAAAACTATCCTAGATTTTACCAAAATGTCAAAGGGGTTGAGGAAATGAAAAACAAAACAGACCTGGAGGCCCCACAATCCTAGTCTACAAGTTTGTTTTCCCATTGTCCTCAGGAGGCAGAGACAATTTCCATTCACTTTTATATTCACATGGCTAATGTCGTTCCTAGTATCTGAGAACACTGAGAAAATGTTGACTGACTGAATAATAGACTATAAGTATTATAAATTACCTGTGAAGTAAAATATCCTAAAGGGAGGGCAGAGTATGACCATAGCTACTCTAATTCACAGTCACCAAGTCGCTTGTTATATGTGTATCTCACACTGTAGCCCAAATCATTTGACTCTGAATCTGTAGGAATATAGCTTTGGATTTGCAGTCATAACAAGCACCTCCAGAAATTCTTCTCCGTGCTGAAGTTTAGAACCTAAACTGTAACAGATATGATCCACAGCAACCTTAAAATAAATAAATAAACGCATGGATTTTTTACGATTTCAACTTGCCTGCAAAATGATTCTTTACTAGCTGCACTGTATTCAACATTTTCAGGTGGTGAAGTCTGTGTCATAGTAAGGCAAGACTACTCCTTCAAAATAAAGACTGAAAATTCTTTTGGCATGTGCCTGTGTTGATTTGGTTCTCTGGGGTACATGGTCTCTGATTCTTGTTGACTTACTCCAGACAACATACCAAAACTCCAGTATTCTGATTCATTTGCTTCATAAAATACTCAAAATTGATGGTTTCCAGGCATCAGTTCTCTTATATCCACCTCCACTGTTGGACCTAGATAGATTTTACCCTATTTCTCAAAGTCGGATTGGGGAAGAATGAAGTAGTGTGATTTTCCCAAGTCATCTTGGGACAATGACCCATGGCCACAGTGCCCCTGGTACCGTTTTCATCAGATATATTGCAATCAAAACTACCAACATAACTGTTGGGATGGAGAAAGACCAACCAACAATTTATTTTTGTTAATTGTTTCAAAGTTTGATTTGTTCTCTACCATGCAAAACACACCCACAATTTTTAACTTATTCTTTATTTTGTACCTTTAATGTGGAGATCATTATGCCACTGAAATATAATTTTACCTCAAATATTACAAGACACAAAAGTTTTAAGCCTGTTAAAGAAAAATTTGAAAACCCTTTCCAACCAACCCCAAGAAACACATCATAATTGAAAACATGTTCACTTGTGAAGAAAGGTGAATATAAAATACCCATTTTCTATGAAAAAAAAACACATTAATTATTTCAAGCCAAGGTCTCTCTCAAATACCTAGTTGTCCAGACTGAGCTCAATCATGCTATCCTCTTGCCTCAGCTTCTCGAAGTGCTGACGTAATAGACATGGGTCACCAAGCCCGGCTTACTTGTATTCCCTTTCTTACACGTTGTTTGGTCATGCAATACCTACGTGTATTAGCTTCTTGCTTTGCTGCACCAGGATTCTAAAGAGAAAAAAATACCTCTTTATTCGGATGGAAGGGATTTTGATTTGTATCATGAGTGCTGTGATAGACTGAAAGCTATTTGAAAACTGATACACTGTCTTGGGTATTTGTGCATTCATTGCAGTAATAGTTTTTTATATATAATAAGAGTTTAATAGTTTTTATTTGAAAAAAACCTGAATACTGCTCTGAAGTAATAATGATAGGTAATAAGTATTAAGGGCATAATTAATAAGCATTAAGTTTATGGGTGTCAACACTATTCTCAATAATTTTCAAGTGCGTGTAATAACTTGATGATAGCATTGCTTATGACCCCCTTTGAAAGAGAGGCCAGAGAAGCTAAGTGTCTCGGTCAAGGTTACACCACTAGTAAGTGTTGACTAATAAGTGGAGTCAGGATCTGAACCCCCGGCAAACTGTCTCCAGAGCCAGTATTCTTATTTTCAATACCAAATGACCTCTTTACTGTTTTAACAGAAAACTGTAATGATCCATTTTTAACTGAAGAGTAGATTCCTTCTGAAGTTAACATTGAAAGCCCATTGTAGTGCATTACCCTGGCCTTCTTACTGTTAAAAGGTTCTTTGGTGCTTATTTGAAACAGATGCAAACGCTTAAAACATCCATTCACATTGCGTTTTCTTGTGATTTGCTGGAATATGTCAGGTTGCCTCCAGGAGACTCATTTCTAAGTGACTGTCTGATTTCATTCATTCGCCTTTAAAAACCTGCAAATTCATGGCTCTCTTAAAGCTTGGTTGGTCAGAGGTTCATTAGTATCTTTTGCTAACATCTTGTCTGTCTATTGTAGAAAGCTTTAAGGCAATTATGAGAAGAAGCTGGGTGGGTTTTTCAAAGCACAGTTTCTCTAACCAAATCTGTTGGCAAGATATGATGACGGGCTAATGGTCATGCAGTTTATTTTCACATACTTTTGACTCCAGGAATTATTCATTGTGAGTTACTTAAAAGCCTTTGCCTTTAAAATGGGTTACTTTCTTTTAAATTACTGTTCTGCATTAAATTTAAGCTTAAGTGCACCTTTCCTTTTAACAAATTTTAACTCTTTATTGGTTCCTAGGCTCTTCTGATTGTTTAAGTGTTGTCTCTTATAATTTTGCATGCAAAGTGGCAAGGGCAAGAAAATGTCACTACAAATAACACAGCACGGGTATTTCTATCTCTCATGTCCCCAAGGCTAGATTAATTACAGTATCATTATAATGTGTCCTCCTTAGTAACAAGAATGACTTGGTATAAGTGTTTTGGTAAACCACAGTTTCTGGTTAACAAATAAAACGCATCTTGGGTTTTAGAGAAACAAAAAGATGGATAGATAGATAGATAAAGAGAAAATATTCTTTGTCCCAATCAAAACATTATATGCTATCTTTTTGATGTTTCATAGTGGCTTTCAGAATCTTGCTTTATGTGAAGGCTGTCTCTGTATTTATCATTTAGAATCATATGTGGGGAATGTTTGAGGAAACAAAGACTGTATGTTTGAATTACACTTAGATTAACTGAAATTATGCTTGGAGTCAGTTTTGCTACAAATAAGGAGCATTCTCTTCCATAGTGAAGTCTCAGGCTACAATTCCATCCCAGAATTCCATAACAGTAGAGGAAATGTAGAGCAGACCTCCTTTTAATGAAATGCTTCTGATACCTATATCCCTTAAATGGTGGCTGTATCCTACTATTCTATCACGTTGTCTGTATATTTTTATCATCGTGCACTTTCTTGAAATTTCCTGTTCAGATTCTCCCCCAAGGCAGAGGCTTCCTCCTCCCTGTCTTATCACTTCTCACCTGACTTGGATGGCAAATCAGCCTCTCAATACAGTTTTTCTTCCTGAGACACACATGATAATATTGTATTTTATTTGAATGCTCTTGAAAGACTGTGAGGTGATGCTGCTTTTGTATAGAAATTCAATTTAAGTGTTAAATATAAAGGGTGTCGTAGAAGTTTTGAAGTTCTGGTGACCCCCATTTAATTTTGGCTTTGTGTCAGTGAGTCTCTGTCTGAAGATTTGTTGTTTTTGTTGTTGGTCTGCTTTGTTGTTATGGGATGGAGTGACATTTCATTTTTAAGAATGCTTACGACCTTGTTAAATAGCAGTCCAAAAATTGTGTGGCTTGTTTTGATTTTAACCAAAGTTACAGCTGCCTAGCTGTAAAGCAGTCAGTTTCTCTTATTATGACTAGTTCTTCAACTTGTACTGTTTTAAATTGCCTGCAATTAGCATATTTCAACCTTATTTTTAGGTTTAAATTGCAGTGTGAGAGTGTACTCTCCTCTTAGCTAATTAGTGCTATCAAGGAACAGTAGGTTACCTCATTAGTACCATGTGCATTTAATTAAAGAAGAGAAAATTGGAGTTAACCTCATAGTTAATATTTTCACAGAGTGCTACAATGCCAACACCTTCAATTGGAGTCACACCCCTGTGTATCTAATTATGCACTGGTGCCAAATAAGGTTAGCAAGGGTACTACAAGGCTGTTGACAAAATAATTTAGATGAAAACGTTTTTGTTGGATTCTGACAGTATAAAATAACTTGAACATTTTTCTCCCAGTCTTCATCTGCCAGCATCAAGTGACATAGTTCTTCATAAGAAATCGAAGCGAAAGGATATTTTGGAAGCCATTTTTCCTGTCTGAATTAATATTGCTTTTATTGTGAAGAAAACAGCACATAGTCATGTAAAGGATATATGATCCGTTTCTTAAACAGAGCCCCTGAAATTCAGATATGTATTTGAAAAGAATTATTTATAAGATGTAATATTTACATGCATCAAACCACTACAAATACTCCCTGACACCCTTACCATGTCCCTCCTTGCTTTTCTTCTTTCCTGGTGTAGTTATAATTTCCCCTGTGTATCTTATGAATGGAGATCATCCTTTCATATCATACAAGAAGTCTAAGAATGTGTTGTCACATGGTCTGTTCAAATGCAGTGTAATCCTTTTGCCCTTCAGACAAAATCTTTGAAATGTCTAATGCTACTTAAGTAAAAAATGACATTCTATGTCATTTATCAATAAATAATCACTTTGCTTTTACAGATAAAAATGCAAACTGTACGTTAGAGTATACAGAGTAGTTCTCAATGCAAACGGAAAAATTCAACAGGTTTTAACAGATATGATGGACTGTAATTCCATAGCCTTAGATATATTTGATAATGATATTTGTGATACAATTACACAGAGCCAGATAGATCAAAGTGATTATCATGATTGTTCTTACGTTTTATCACAATGCAGAATTTATGTTCATTGTTATTGGTTATTGTTGACTACAAGTGAGCAGTTAGCTTTTAAAAAAGTTAAATGAAAAATAATTAAATTATAAGGACAAAGAAAACCCCTTGCTCTAAAATCTCAATATCTTTGAAATCTATAGAAGTATTTATAAATATTGGTCATAATTCTAGTTTAGAATGGGGAACTGAGGTTCCCAGGGCAGGATCATGATAGATAATCAGTGAACATTTTTGGTCATTGGTTCATTTATTATGATTCAAATATGCAACTTGTATCTGCCAGATTATTCCTATTTTTAAAATCTGTACTAGTATGAACTGTGAGACAAAGATAGGATAGTCTTGTCTGTGTTGACCTACCAAGATAATAATAATCTCCAAAACATAAATTTAAATAATAATAATATACATTACTAGCATAAGCCTTAGGACTGAAAAAAATCCAACTCCTGATTCTTTTTGTTTAATCTAGGAATTGCTTCCAGAAACAAAATTATGTGTCTGTGGCCACTCTTCTGGTGATGGGCTTCCTCACAACTCATTTGCAGTAAGTTCCGCTGGACAATTAGCCCTGCAGCTGCTGAGCGGGAGGCCAAGGGCCCATTCCTATTCATTAGATTAGCTGTGCTTCCATGGCACGAGTAATCAAGAGATGACTGATGTTAAGATACAGCCGGAATTGGTTGGTTTTCCATTATTTCTTGTGTTCTGGCTTCTCTTATGTTTCATCAGATAAATAGTTCGGTTTCTGTGAGTTGATGAAACAAAGGTTCACCTTAATGATGTGAGTCTGTAGCACCAGTATGGTTTTCTAGAACTTTTAGGAATACTTTGATGAGAGAGTGTTGATATGCAGAAAATAGATTGACATAGTTTATGGATCAGTCTTATACACATTTTGGAAATATATACTGTTCCCTTTCCTGTAAGTCACCCAAAACTATCACAAGGCCTAATGTACAGTGTATTAGTGTGTGTGTGTGTGTGTGTGTGTGTGTATGTGTGTGTATTTTTCTTGCTACTAGAGTGTAACTTGTCTCTTTGGACTATAATATTCAATGAAAATTACATTTCTGACCCAGTTCATATAGCAGTTAGCCTTGAAATTGAATAGTAATTCTAAAGTGTCCATTCAAGAATTTTTAAGTAGAACAACTTCAAGTTTCTGCTTAGCATGGATTCCGCTTACATTGTTAAGAAATCTGTGAATATGTAAAATTATGTATTTTAATAGAATTTTTACTTGTTTTCTTAAGGATTGAGTTATTTAATCTCAATAGGACAGAGTATTCCTAATTTGATTCACTCAAAAATTTTTTAACTAACCCACACATATTTCCTAAC
>RJWT010019361.1:0-18444 GCA_004365215.1 Cuniculus paca
TTAAAAAAAAAAAAAAAAGAAAGAAAAAATCATCCATTTTAGCCAACTTTATTTTTAGAAAAGTATTTTATTCAAACATCTCCTTACTTATTACAGACATAAATACATGCATTCAGACAAATGAATACACAAGAGGACCATATAAAGTAATTGGCACATCGCTTCAGGATGCTTTGTCAGTTACTGGAAGAATTTGGTGCCTCTAACTTTAATCTTCTCCATTAAAATATCTATTCTGCCTTCAGACTGTGAAGCCCATAATATTTTAGACTGTCTCCGTGGATCTGTTAGTTTTTCTTGTCAATTTAATTTGTGGCTCTATGACTTTGCTTTGCTTGTTAGATTATATTTGGAAACATCATCTGCAAATGATGTTCAGCATGCCAAGCTTAAGACCTGTCCTCTTTCCAGGGAAACTGGACATAGAACAAATACCAAATTGCCAGATTTCATTTGTAGCCAGCCTGATGATGATGATGATGATGATATAGGGAATGGCAGATGTTTGCAACTGCAGAGGTGCTCATTACTCTTACTATATATTTCCAATGTCTATAGCACTTTTTCCTATTTGCAACACTCTTTATATATACCATCTCCTTGGATTCTCAACATTTCCTTGTGCCAGATTATTCTCTCTTTAATGAAACTGAAACAGGGAGAGAGGTTCAGTAACTTTCCAGAGATCATAGGGTAAGTTGGATTGCAAAAAAAGAAACATGCCAGAGGACACAGCCAAATATGTTCAAAGTGAGCCAAGTCACCAAAGCCCATTTGGGGTGACATGTCTGGTAGTCTCTGCCACATAATTGCCATTTCTTTTGTCTTTGGGAAGAAGAGCTCTGGGACTGTAGGAACAGAAATGCTGGTGGAGGAGATAGAGTCTAGGAACCAGAGAAGCAGAAACTGTATCTTCAACTCCAAGTGATGCCTGAAACCTGCTTCACAACCACTTGCCTGGACTATTGCAGCAGTAGCATCTCACCTCCCTCTTACAGGCTTACCTGCACTGGGCACATTCTGCATGTGTCCAGAGGGAATCCTCCTTAAGTGCAAATCTGATTGTGTCTCACCTTGGCCGCAATCGCATCAATGGCTCCCTCGCTACCAGGATGAAGTCCTGGCTCCTCAGCATGGTCTTCTAGCCTGGTCCTGGCGTCTCAATTCTAGCTTGCCTCTCTCCTTCTCTTGTCACACTGAGTTCCTTACCACCGCAGAACCTATTACATTCATTAACCATCTCCTGCTTATTAACCATCTCCTGCTTAGAACACATTTATGATGAACTCCTTAAATGGTACCTTCTCTGCGAAGTCTCTCTGACTACACTGAGGATTCAGTGCCCACAGTACTTTTCCCAGCTGTTTCCTGTTCTCTTCCAGGTGATCTTTCCTGGGAGGTTTCAAGCTTCTTAGTCACTGAGGTCATGGTAGATGTCTGTGTTCTCTTATATCCTCTATGTGTCATGTACTTTTAATTTAAGGGAATAGATGAGTATGTGCTTGTATGTAAGAGTGAATGGATGAGTGAGTGAATTAGTGAATGAAAAATAGCTGAGGTAGAAGGAAACAATATTCTAAGGTAACATGCAGTGTATCCCTTTCCACTCTGTCTGAGAGAGGCTATGGAGAGATGCTGCCTACCCATAACATGACCTCATAATCAAAAGGAGAGGTAAACTGGAAGGTAAGCTGGGCCTGTGCCTTGTGCTCTAGCGTACAGGAAAGCATCTGAGTATTAGGAAGCAGGGACTGGTCCTCTTGGCTCTGTGATCTCTGACTTCTGCCCACACAGAAGGTTCTTGCCAAGTTTTCAGTGGTAGACACTTTTCCTTGAGGAGCTGGGAGTCTTTGCCAAGAATTCATACAGGCAGTTTTCTAGGCTTCTGTACTCAAAGCTATCTACATAGAAATTGCCCCCCTGGCTGTTAGCAAGATGGAGGGGTTGGAAGATGAGCACATAAAAGGCCTGGGACTCAGGGGAGCTGTGAGCCAAGGCGTTCCAGTGTTCATGTGACTCTCTTCTAGATGATGTCCGTCCTCATGAACACCATTGTCTTTGAAGATTGTAGAAACCAGTGGTCAGTATCCAGGCCTCTCCTGGGGCTCATCCTCCTCAATGAGAAGGTGAGTGTGGTTACAGAAAGATCGACAGGAAGTAGGGAAGTTGCCCACCACCTGAGCTGTAACAATGAGGCACAAAGCCACCTGAGTTTGAGCTGGGACTTGGACATCTTCATAACAAGGCCATCTTCACCGAGAAGCCTCTTGCCCGGAACCCTCAGTTCTTCAGTTTAGCAAAGCCCTCGAGACCAGCTCTTCTGGAATCTAGCAGAGTTTCCCAGTAGTGTTTCAGGATTGCCCTCACTTCTCTCCTCCATATTCCAGAGAAATTCTGAGCAACAACCCCTTTTGGCCTCCTCCTTGGTCCTACTTTTATTTCTTGAATCCGTATTGCCTTAGATGGTAGCAGCAGTGGCCCTTCAAAGACTTGTGCATACAGCCAGTACCCTTCACTTGGGAAACACACGTATCCAGCTTCTTAAGTGGACTTGCCACTCCAGGCTGTCTTCCTAGCCTCTCCAGCTTCCTTTTGAACCCACCCTGCCTCCCCAGAAGTCAGTAGGAACAGTGCATTACTGCCTGGGAGAATGAATTGTCTATACAATAAGATAGTACTGGGGAAAAAGACAGAGATAAGAGGCAGCTGCATACATTAAAATTCAAACTAAAATCCCAGCCTTGGAAGGAAACTAATAGAAGAAGAAAATGTATCAAAAAGAGAAGAGCTGTCTCATCATTCACCTGTGCTGAAGTATCCAATTTTAGCCACATTCGATAGCACTGTCATTCATCTTCCCTCGGTGTTATTGTGATTTAAATCCAAGCTCTATAAAAGAGAGCAGTTCTTTTAAAATGATTGAGAGGGAATAAGGGCAAATTCAGTGTTTAGAAAAAGCTTATGACATCACAATATTATACTTTACTGATGGAGGCAATATTTCATGGTTTGGGATGAAAAACTAATAATTTTCTATTTGGTGTGAGTCACTGCATCATTATAAAAGGGAAAAATAAGTAGTTTTGTGCATTCCCGATCTTGTTCAGGAAGACATTGCAGTTTAAGTGTAATGCCTCTGATATATAGTATTTAAGTATTAGTCTGACTACATATTAATTATGTGTGTTTTTTGATGTGAGCTGTTTTAATGTATGATGGAAATTAAATATCATGCTACTTGGGCTTGGAAGAATAAACACATGCCTTGCAAAATGTTGCCTTTGTGCTGAAATTAGGCTGTTTCCAAACATTAGGAACTATGTTTAGCACCAGAGCTTGTGTGTGTGTAAAAGCCCACAGACCCCAGCAGAGAAGGGGCTGTGCAGTTATTTGTGACCAGGTATGACAGATCATTTTCTTAGTGCCAGCGAATTCTTCCAGAACCAAGCAAGCCCCTCTAGTACCCTGCCTCAGCAGGGCCAGCCCTTTCTAACTTGCAAAGACAGAGACTTGGAACACAGCCAAGAGTTGTGTAAGGAGTGATTCACTGAAGCCAGGAAAGATGATGAGGCCTATGGGGAGACCCTTGGTCTTGCCTTCAGTCACCCAAAGTGCTCCCTGGGCATCTTTACTTGAGCTCCTCCCCTCAGGCTGGGGCCCTTCCTCATTCAGCCTTTCTGTGCCAAGTGGAGATGAGATTCAGGAAGACCATGGGTTCAGTCCCCCACAGAGGAAGCAAGGACTCCATTAGCCTGAGGAGTGACAGTGGAACGATTACAGCCAGAGAGCTTTATGAGAAGGGGTAATACGGTTTTATACCTAAAAGTGTCTCTTGTAGCTTAGATTTTCTCTAAGGGCTTCAAATTCAATATGGACCTGGACAAAAACTCCTGTGAATATTGGTGAGCCCAGAGTAGCTCAGAGCTCATTTAGCCCTCTCCACAGCACTTTCTTCAGGTTTGGAGTCAGTGCCCTGACATGATTCTATCCCCTAACAGTATTTCAGTGAACTGAGAGCCAGTCTGATAAACAGCCAACCTCTCCCTAAGCAGGAGGTTCTTGCCCAGTGCTTCAGGAATTTGATGGAAGGAGTGGAGCAGAACCTGTCCATCAAGAACAGAGACAGGTGAGCATTACCTAGTTGGGTATCTCTGGGGCAGAGGGACATTCCAGGTCTGTGAAAATAATTAGAATGTGTTTAACATAGCTCATATATTGATGTGGCTTCTCTGTTACACCTTGTGATGCTAAACTCAACTCATTTCCATTCAAGACATACTGCTGGATATTTGCTTTCTCCCAAACAAAATGCTAGGCACTACACAGATGCAGAAATTAATATAATCCAGCCTTTTCCCTTAAACAAAAGAGATATGAAAAATAATTGTAATTGGAAAAATGAAAAGAAGAAAATCTCAGATCTGTCATGGACAATGAGTAAAGTCTTCCAGTGGTTGAAGAAGCATAGACTTTGAGGACAGGCAGCCTCCAGTTAAATTTTATCCCTGCCCTTTGTAGGTGGTACAGCAGAAAGGCAGTTAACTTCTGTATTCCTGTTTCTTAATTAGTAAAATGCAGACTCTGATAGTTCTGAGGTTTGAATGACAGAAGTGGTAAAGTATGCTTCATCAGACTCACAACCTACATTGTTAGTTCGTTCCTTTGCCTGTAGGATCTAAATAACAGGAATCAACCTTACTGGGTAAGCCTGAATTCATTCACTCATTCATTTAGTCCACCAGACTTTATTGAGACTACTGTGTGCAGGCATTGATGTACCTATGGTAAGCCAACTGGTCAAGGTTCTTGACCTCATAGAATTTACATTCTAGTGAAGGAGACAGACAGTAATGAACGGTAGATAAAATGTGTTCAGGAAAAAAAAATGCCTGCACTATCCTTTCATAAACGTGGTAGCATTTAAATGCTGCACCATTTGAAATGTATTTCATCATCACAGTCTGCAGTGTGTACTAGAGTTACCAGGTGAGGCTTCGGTAACACAAGGCTCAGTCAGAAAGGATGTGCAGATATGTTTCCTTGACTCCACATTTTATGCTGAGATCCTCTATCAGTTAGAAAGAGTCAACCTATGAAGCTAGAAAAATAACTTGATAACTGGGGAACTGCCGGGTGCCTGGGGAAACTATTTCACGTAGGCCTTGGAAAGTTGAGAGACTTCCTGAACTGCTCACTGAACTGGCGCGGGCAGCCCTCCCTAGTTTCATGAGAGTCACAGCCAGCAAGGAGTGAGTGTTAAGTACTCTATTGAGCATCTGCAGGTGCAGTCTCAGTTGTCTCAATAAATTCTCACCCTGACAGTCCTGAGTTAGCTACTTATGTTAGCCACCAAGACAAAAGGTTAAGTATTCACTCAGGATCACCTGGCTAATAAGTGGTAGAGTTAGGATTTCATCCTAGGTAGTCATAACCAGTGCCCTATCTTTTTTAACCATTCATTCAGTTTTCCTACCTGTAAAGTGAAGATACTAATATCTACCTTTGGAAAGATTTGTGATAAGTATATATGTAAACTCAATTCAGTGTTTGACACATAAACTTTGGTTCTTTTTCTTATAGTCCTTACCATCCATGTGCAATTTGACTTTTTAAAAAAACTTTTGAATAGTAGAACCACAAAATGCACACCACATGCAGAAATGGTTAGAGTGGATTTGGCGGTAACTTTGTCTTCTCGGGAGGGTGGGGGAGGGCTATGCTGGCAACAGGACAGCTAAGGTGGGACGTGGAGAGGAGGGAGGTCACAGCACTCTGGAGCCTACCTTCAAGAGCAGTTCCCTCTAGGATCCTGAGTGCTGCAGTGGCCTTTTGTCCACAGGTCCACACCAGCGTCTTAATTACGGTTTCCTCTTTCCACAGGTTCACACAGAACCTCTCTGTCTTCAGAAGAGATGTGGCAGAGGCCTTGCGCAGTGATGGCCACCCTGAACTATGTAGCCTGGACATGATGAGCTGACCTGACCCTCCTGGCCCTCTGCTGAGCAGCCTTGATCAAGAGACTCACAGAAGTCTGGGTCCCAAGACGGTGATGCCGGCTAGCCCAGGGGAATCTATTTTTCAAAACAAACAACAAAAATTCTACCTTTTTATAAGTCTGGCCTAATTGTAAAAATTTATAACTGTGTACAAACAACATAAATACAGTCTTTGCTCTGAAAAAGCAAAACGTGTTTTCAGGTGATCAGAGATCATTATCTGGGTTCTCCTAATGCTCTGAAAGTATGTGGAAATAACATTTAACCAAAGAACATAATAAACTTGGTTTGCACCTAAGCGTGTACTAGTTAAAGGTTCTACAGTCATGGTTGTCAGTTTGTTGGAGATGAAGCCTTCAGCATGGACCTTGGATTGAGACAAATGCCACTTGAACTCATTACATGAGTAGTTGGTTTCACATCTGGAAGATCCCGTGGTAGGGACTCTGGGCTGTGGACATTTGGAATGAGGCTGGGAGCACTGCAGAGTCTCCCACAGGACTACACACAGGCCTCTTGGCCTCAGCAGCATCTGATAAAGTTGAGAGACAGTAACACAATTAAATGACTTACAAACAACATTTGCTTTGCACTGGCATAAATCTGAAGTGGTTCAGTCTAGAAGAATTAAGCTGTGCAATTACTGCCTACAGAGAGTTCTTTAGGAGTCTCACAGCCCCTGTAGGAAGTTCTGGGTCGCCCAGCATTCAATCCTTCTGGTTCTGTTTAAAGAGAAACTGAAGGTACCTAATTAAAGTAAGAGTATTTGAGTGACTCTGCTTTTTGGACCACCTAAAGTGGTGTATGTGCTAAGCTTAGGTTTTCAAAGAATGAAGAAGAGCTGGTTTCCATTCCTCCAAAAAACTCCTACTGCTTTTGGAATGTGACTCAATCTAAACCTAGAAAATGAAGGCCTTTACAGTTTTTGACACACTATAAGTAGTCTATTAATTTGTGATTGCCACTGTCAAATGTTTTTTGTGTCAGTATTCTGCCTTCATTGTTCAGGCTTATCATAAATATTCTCCACTTTCTCCTGGTAAGACATGAAAGGCTGGTCTTACTGTAGAGCAAGAAGTCCACAGGTTCCTGTTATAATCTCACTTTGCAAAGTAGTATTCTTGAAACACTCTTTGATAACTGAGCTTT
The DNA here is from genome assembly GCA_004365215.1 of Cuniculus paca. Classification (NCBI taxonomy): domain Eukaryota; kingdom Metazoa; phylum Chordata; class Mammalia; order Rodentia; family Cuniculidae; genus Cuniculus; species Cuniculus paca. Next base: position 7,146 of record RJWT010019361.1, read on the forward strand.
ACAACAAGCTTGTCATATAAAAGCAGTCATCCAAGTTTACCTCAAGATGTTTGCCTTTCATGTGTGAAGGAAATCAGGGAAAACTGTTATAGATGGGATTATTTGTAGTATTTAGTGAATAAGTAAGTCTTGGCCTTGCTCCATATTTTATTAGAAAGTATAATTTTCCTTGAAAAGGCAAATGTTGAACTCTGTAAAACAATAGCTGTTCAGAGAAGTTTAATAAGAATTTCTATTTCTTGCAAGCTGTATTCATCCCACAAAAATGTGTCATAGAAGACTTAGCCCATTCTGGCATTGTTTTCTTCGCAAATGTCTAGGATCTAAAAACACACTATTGTTTGCATTAAAATGTTTGCAAGAAAATGTCAAGGCACACTCACTTCTTGCCACACAGCCAGAGATCACCTGGGGTTTCACACAGCCAAGGTAGGTCTAGGAGCCTTGGCCTTGGAGAACCACTCTCAAAGAAGGACTGGTCGGCCTGCCCACTGCTGATTTCCATGGGGCCTGCTTGCGGGGCTGGACCTACAGAGCACCCCAAGAGGTAGCACACCGAGACTGGAGAACACACTGCGCCACACCCCTCACACACCTATCTCCCTCAGTCCTCACAACAGCCCTGGAAAGGTAGGCAGCATTCACTCCACGTGCAGATGAGGAAACCAAGGCTCAAAGATGCCTCATAGTTTACAGAATGTGAACCCAGATCTGTCTCACCTCAAAGGAATTCCCGGCCTCTTTCAATGGTAAGTTGAAACCCGTTAGTATTTAGGTTCCTTTCCATTTGTTTCTCAGAACTCTACTTGTTGCATAACAAATTACCCAAAACTTAGTGGCTTAAAACATTTATTATGCCATGGTTCCTGTAGGTCAGGAACGCATGACTGAGTGCCCTGATTGAGGGTCTCTCAAAGGCCGCCTTGGAGTTACTGATGAGAGTTGTGATCATCCCCTTGCCCCAGTGGGAGAGGACCTGCATGCTGGCTCACTGTGGCTGTTAGCAGGAGTCAGTTTCTCATGCACTGTTGCTTAGCTCCTTGTCACGTGGGCTCTGCACAGAGATGGCATCTTGCTTCATCAGATAAGAGCCAGACAGAGTGCCGGAAGTCAGTGTTTTATAACTAATCTCGAAAGGGGCATCCCATCCCTCCTGCTGTATTCTGTGTAGTAGAAGCAAATCACTTGGTCCAGCCCATGCAGGGGAACAGGCTGCACAAAGACTGACTGCCAGGAGGTGAGGCTCACTGGAAGCCATTTTCAGAGCCGTCTGCCAGTCTTTACCTGGCCTTCGCTAGACAGGTTGAGTTTGGGTTATAAGTTTCTTCCTTAAAACTGGGGACTGAATCTTGATTTTTCTCAAAGGGCTATATTCTATTCTGAGCCTTTCTAAAGGAGGAAAAGAAAGAAAGGCTGAGGGTTTGTGGATCACATTCTACTGCACGTTCCTCCCACAACTGATGAGAACCCGGTTTGGACTATTTCCTCACTCACCCGAGCCTGGGAAGTCTGCCTTGCTAGATGGGGGACAGTGAAGACTCAAGCAGAGACTACTCACCCATGTGGAAGTGGTCTCTCCAAGGACCTTCTATCCCAAGACTAAAGCAAGCATGTAAGGACACGCCTAACGACCTATGGAGGGGCCACAAGAAACAGCTGGGACAATTATTATACAGCATGGACTGGCATGTGGCCGTTAGCTACAGTAAGTGAACAACTTAGCCAACAGAGAACCGAGCATGAAAAGGAAGAGTGGGTAGCTTCAGAGAGAGAAATTGGACAAGGGGATTGGGCATGTGGGAACCTCAGGCCTAAGGAAGGCAGTCAGTCTGAAGTTCGGGAAAGATAGCATCTGAAGCACATCTTGCCCTAAGAACCAAAAAGAGCACTGAGAAGGGGAGGGTTGGAGCTGGACTTGGGTGGAGCACGGGCCTACCTCAGCTAGGCCCCGGGTTCTAACCCCTGCAACAAAAGAGCAGAGCAGGTTAGAGCAGAAAGGAAGGAAGTTTCAAAGCAAATATAAAATAGACCTACTATGATCATTGAGCACACACTGAGTCTTGCAAATTACCATCTATGCTTCCCAATAAGAATGCTGAGGATTACTCCCCCCATTTTAGAGATGAGGAAACTGAGACTGAATACTTACTCAAGACCACATGGCTAGAAAGCAACCATAACATGTCTACCTGATTCCAGAACAATACTCCTTTTCCACTCTAATCTCTTGCTCTAATTCTTTCACCACTGGACTGCAGGACAGTTGGGCAGGAGAGGTGGACATGTTTTGGGAACCCCACCCAGTGGAGACTCCCAGAGACAGGCCAGTCCAGTACCTTGGCCCTTTGTTTTGTGTCTGTGGGTTCTGCCACCGATTCATCCTCCTCTCTGAACTTCATAAAATCGTTCTCGAGACTTTTTAATGTTTTATTGAGGTGCAAGTTTACGATGACAGCAAACCTTTCCAACTACAGCAAGAGTAACCTGCCTCCTTGGCATATTAAAAAATAATGTTAGTGTTGGTTTTTACATCCCGTAGTTTGGATTGCTGATAAGAGCGCTTCCTCGACAAGATTCTTTTTGAGGTTTACAGAAAGCGTAATAAAATATGTAAGTTACATTTCCACAAACAAAAGCTATAACATAAGTTATTTATAAGTGTGAGATACAAACAGTATCTCAATAAATAAACCATAAAGAGTACCTGCAACATCCATCTTAATGTAATTTGCCCAACAAAAGTGTTGAAACGAAGTCAAATTTAGTAGAGAAATCTTTCGGGAAGGGAGGAAAGTTGTAGCACACAAAGTGAGGAAAATGGCTGATAGGCAAGGGAAGGAAACAGCGAGGTGTGAAATCAGGTTTGGAGGTCCCCAAGAAGGTCACTATCTGTGCTTGCCCACAATAACTGCATGATCCCTGCCACCCTACACTGTCACTGCTCAATTCCCTTCCACACCCTCCACCTGCTCACCCCATGGGGAAGGAATCTCCCCTCCACTATCCTACACCCCGTCCTGACCATGTGGCCAGCATCCCCACGCAGCTGCCAGCCTCCCTGCCAGGCTTGGCCCCCCAAAGGCCAGTGCCAGGGTCTGGCCCTGTCCCAGGATCCTGGAACTCATTCATTTACTCATCTGTTCACCTCAAGCAAAGTCCAATAAATGAGACAGAAAAAAATCAGTAAAATAAATAAATGAGACAGATCATCTCTGCCCTCATAGAGTGAGTGAGCAGGATAAACAAGATCAGTTGCAGGATAAACAAAATCCGTTCCCACAGCCAGTACAATGACAATGACAGAAATAAACAGGATAGAGAATGACTTGAGGTGGGTGCTTTGGAGAGTGGGCAGAGATGGGACAGCTGGCCTGAGTCTTAAGAGATGCAGAGGCACCAGCCATGGGAAGAGCTGAACTGCGTACACACAAGTTCCTGCACCTGGAATTGGGTCCAGGACCCCTTTTACTTACCCCGTTATCTGCCCTGCCTATGTGTTGTTTGTTTAATACCATGGCCCCCAATCCCAGGACATGGACTCTAATGCCACCAACACCACTGCCCTAAGAGAACTCCCAGGCCAGCAGGGGAGACAGAAGTGAGCTGCACCACACCACAGGCAGCCCTAGCCCCCAGTCCTAGGCTTCTCTACCCAGACCCTCCCTACTCAGTCTTATGACTTAGCATCTTTACTACCTACTCCCCCAGAATGGAAATGGGGTATGAAGTGAAGGGAAATGTGGGCTTTGTCATCCAGACAGTTCTGGGTTGCAGTCCCATCTCCATTCCCCATCCCCAGCTGCATGCTATTGGCGAGAGACTTGACCAGCCTAAACCATTGTCCTCAAAGCTCCATGACTTGTGGTGGGGGTCCCAACAGCACCCAGAGCCTGGCGGCCTTTTCCTTCCATCTCCTGGCAGATAAGGGGAAAGTCCTTCCGGGCTTTTGAGTCCTTCAGGGCTTCCTCAGGCAGTTTCTTCCCCAGGTCCTTTCTTTTGAGGGAAGCCAGGATGGAAGCCTCCAACCGCATTGCTCTCACTCTCAGGGAAACGGCCCCCAAAGTCAGGCCCCAGCAGGGCTATAGCTCAGCAGCATGGTGCCTGTCTGGCAGGTGCGAGTCCCCCTAGTTCAATTCCCAGTACCAAAACTGAAAAAAGAGAACCAGGCCCAGAAAATGTGCATAGGTCTTTACTAAATATTTGTTGAGTGAATGAAGGAGTGAATAAATTTTAGCAGGTGTCGTTATAGCCTTCTATCCTGGAAGGACGCACCCCACAGGTCCCCTACTGAGGATCAAGGAACCAAGGTAGTGTGGGAAGGTCAGCAACCTGTGACATTGTGTGTGTCACAAAGTATATATGTGCCTGTATCATTTTCTGTATAAGTAAACTCATATTTTCATCAGTCTTTCAGTTAAGGTAGCTGATTCAAATATACTTAGGAGCCCTGGTTCAATCTCTACCCCATTTTACAGATGGAGAAGTTGAATCCCAATTCATGCAGAAGTCAGTGACAGAATAAACCTGGAGGAAACTGGGCCTCCTGTGTCTGCAGTCATGCGCCAGTTGGAAATTCCAGCATTCAGTCTCTCACCTTTGAACCCCACCCTCTGTGATATGACACCCAGCAAGGCTCTCCCTTCCTCCCAGCTTTTCCAGAGGGACCAGTAGAGGACATCTCTGGTGCCCCAGGAGTCCTGGCTCCTACTTCCCTAGTTCTTACACTTTGAATGTTCTAATCTTTCTCTGTGTGTATGTATCTTTCTCATTGTTCAGTTGATAGCAGGTACAAAGAGGCAGGGAAAAAATTACAATCTCAGGAACACCAAATACATAGCAACATAGACTGTATTTGGCCAAACCAGTGCTCAGAGAAAAAAAAATATATGCCTTTGAATGCATTCATGTTTTAAAAAGAAAGTTGACAAAATAAATTAAAATTTTACCTCAGCAAAGAAAGAAGAAATTAATTTTAAAAAGCAAAGCATTCATGAAAAAAATGATATAAAAAAAAAGAGGGTAATGAAATCAAGGGCATTTTTAAAGACCCATAAAAGAGACAAAGCTTGGGCAAGGCGACCAAGAGAAGGCACAAATGAGTAACACTGAGGATTAAAATCAAATGATATTAGTACAGATTCACACAGGACAGCTTTAAATATGTGAGTCCCTGCCCCAAATGCTATAACAATAAATTTGAGAATGTGGATGAGATGGATAGTCTTCTGGGCACCAGTTTCCCAACTGAAGCAGGCATCAGAATCATCTGGAGGGCTTCTGAAATACAAGTTCTGAGCCCAACAGGGAATCTGAGCCCAGATTCAGTGTGTAAGAATCTGTATTTCTAACAAATTCCCAGGCGCTGCTGGTTCGCTGGCTGAGAACACAGTCTGAGAACCACTGGCCTAGTGTCCTGCTTGCCCCTCTTTGTTCCTTGTCCTGAGCTGCCTAACAGCTTCCTCTGTCTGGAGTGAGACTGAGAGAGGGCTGTGACCAGTGGCCCAAAGCTCCTAGGGTTAGACAACTGAAAAACCAGAGACCTCAGGAAGCTGGCCCCAAGCAGTGAGGTGGTGGGGCCCTCATTCATGCCAGGTACTGTGCTTAATTCTTGTCTGTACACCAGCTCACTTAATCCTGTAAGGTTGGTACAGTTTTTCACTACTAGATGAGGAAACTAACGCCCAAAGAAGATAGAAAATGACAACTCTACAGTTGGCAAACGGACATGAGAATCACGTTCTTAAGCATATGCCCTGGCCACCATCTTAACACCTCCTCCTTAAGGGTGCCACAGGCCTCTGTGGGGCAGGCCTTGTTACCCCATTTTAACAGTGCCTGGAAGTGACAAGGCCAGGGCCGGACTCTGGCTCTGGGAGCCTGAAGGGAAGTGAAGCTGGTGAGGTGCCAACTCCAGCACCCAAGGAGGGGCTCACTGGGGCTCTCTGAGCTTCAGTTCCTTCAGCAATCAAAAACCGGGGTCACTGAAGCCCTTTGTACACAGGGTGGCTATCAAGAGTAAATAAGCGCGGGCACCCCCGCCCCACACGGGCCAGGCCGGAGCACCTATCGCTCAGGCACTTCCCCCAGATGTTCTCTCATTTAGTTCTCAAGGCCACCCTGCGGGGAGCTATTGCCCTTTCTGTTTTACCAATAAGGAAAAGGCTGGTCTGACTCTAGCAATAAGGAAAAGGCTAGTCTGAGGGGCAATGAAGGCCCAACAGCCCCCCAGATGGCCGGCAGTAGGACCAGAATTAGAAGCAGGAGGCCCCCCCAGAGCCAGAGCAATAGCACTCGTAATCTGTGGGCCCGGGTCTCAGGAAGGGAGTGAGGGAGCCTCGCGCAGACCCCCAGGCATCCTGCACTCCTGCGCACTCTTCCTAGCTGGCCTCTTGCAGGCTGCACCCAACACAGAGGCTCTGCAAAGAGCAGCAACTTGTCCAAGGTCACACAGGGGGCAGACGACCTCACCCAGACCCAGGCCTGGACGCACTCCACGTAAATCCTACGGCCTCTGGATTGCTGGGAGCAAAAAGGGAGACCCCAGCCTACAGCCTCTTGCCCTTCCTGGTCCTCCAAAAACTGACCCCACTGACAGACAGATATAGTAGAGATACTGAGCTTCTGCAAATAAGATAAAATTACAAGCAAAAAAATAAAGATGGTAACAATACTACATCAACCATCACACTGGGAGTGGGGACGAGGGGGTAGTGGCGGACCCCCAGTGCCCACCGTGTGCCAGGCACCCTGCTCTCCGCGCTCTCTGCATCCCCCTCACAGCTCCCAAATATCCCACAATGCACACATCATCATTCCCCCACCTTATTGAAAAACAAACCAAAACCCAAAGCCTAAAGAGAGGGAGTCACCGGCTCAAGGTTACTAGGAAGTGACCCGACCCAAATGTGAAAAAACTTCTTTCCGGCCAACAGCACCCCTGCACTCTGCACTGCCTCACTGCTTCCCGCAGACCCAGAGCAAACGGAAAAGGCCGGGCCAGAGCTGCGGCGCTCAGAGTTTGCAGCTAACGATTTGAGAATCAGCGGGAACGATTCTGCATGCCTCCCCCAACCTGGAGTGGAAGGTGACCGCTCCACGTGTGGTCCTGGGCACTGTGCCTCTGGGCCCTCGGGGACCGTCCTTGGTGCACCAGCAGAGCAGGGAGTGGTCCCAGCGCTCCGGAGGTACCGAAGCTGGGAGGGGCTCGCTAGTCACATTTCCCAAAGAAATCCGGCGATTTGCCTGGACCTGAGCTGTCTCGCTGTTGCTACTCGGGAACGCAAGGTCCCTGCACTTGGAGCACCTCGGACAGGTCCCCACGCGCAATCCCAGCCCCGCTACCGTGCAACGAATTCCGAGGGGCAAGAGCCCCGCTCCCCAGTGATTGACCTCGAGTCCCTATCCAGCCGAGCCCCGCACGCGTGGGCACCTGCGAGTCACGCCTCGGTCAGCCTGGCAGGAGCCAGGGACCATCTCCAAAGTGGCCGCGACGCCGCGGCCGAAGCCCCGGCAGGGGCGATTTCTCCCCACGCGGGTCGCTGTCCTCAGTCGCGTGGAGAACACCCCGGTGCTCTCCTCAGAACGCGCGCGCCGAGCACGGAGCTAACGCCCCGGGTTGCGCCTTTTTCGTTGCTCCCGCGAAGGTCGAGCGTCCGAGAGGCTTCCGCGAATTCCGCAGGGTCATTTCGGGCTGCAACTCCGTTCTAACTGAAAAGAGTCACTTGGTTTGATTTTTGCTCAAATGAACAAAATTGGAAGAAAACGAAAACCCTCTCTGCAAAAGACAATTTCACAAGCAAAGCGTCCTGCCAGCCGCGCGGGGCGGCCGGGAAGCGGTCCCGGCCTGGAGGAGCGGGGAGTGTCTGCTAATTGCAGCTTCGTTAGATTTCGAGTTTGGGAGGCTGCGGTTCGGGCGCTAATATCCGCCGCCCATTATCCCGGCTAATAAATTTGACCTATTGTTCGTTTGTTAAAATGATGTCACCTTGGAACAGTCCCTAAGCTCCTATTTCCATGAATTAGGCCTTTATTGAAAGCCGGGAACCAATGAGAGGAGAGAGGCTTGTTGATCGCAGCCAATGGCTGCGGCGGGAGAGGAATTAGCAGCGGAAACTCCAGGTTCGGTTCAAGAAAGATGACACAGAGCCTGTCGGGCCCGCGCACTCTTGGCAAAGTTTCAGTGCGACGAGAGGCGCCGGGCGCTCCATGGCCGCGCCGTGACGGGGACCCAGCCGCCTCCCCGCCCAGCCCAGCCCAGCCCTTCCGCCCGCCCAGGATGGAGGCGCCCGCCAGCGCGCAGACCCCGCATCCCCACGAGCCCATCAGTTTCGGCATCGACCAGATCCTCAACAGCCCGGACCAGGACAGCACACCCGCCCCGCGGGGCCCCGACGGCGCCGGCTACCTGGGAGGGCCCCCCGGGGGCCGTCCGGGCGCCACATACCCATCCCTGCCCGCCTCCTTTGCCGGCCTCGGCGCGCCCTTCGAGGACGCGGGATCTTACAGTGTCAACCTGAGCCTAGCGCCCGCCGGTGTGATCCGGGTGCCAGCGCACAGGCCGCTGCCCGGGGCTGTGCCACCGCCTCTGCCAAGCGCGCTGCCCGCCATGCCCTCCGTGCCCACGGTCTCCAGCCTGGGCGGCCTCAATTTCCCCTGGATGGAGAGCAGCCGCCGCTTTGTGAAAGACCGCTTCACAGGTGAGCAGAGAAGCGGATAGGCGGCAGGCCTCGGCCCTCCTGGGGCCGGAGACGCCGCGCCCCAAGCGCTCCGCTTCCGCCCGGAACGAGTCCAGAGGCCCGAGCGCGGCGGAGGTCTCTGCGCCCAAGGCGCGGGGCAGCCGCGGAGGGGAGGGCAATCGGAGAGTTGCGGGAAAATAAAGCGGCGTCCCGGGAAAGAGGAAGGGGGAGGGGGCGTCTCCCGACAGGTTCGGTGCCTCTGGGGACGCGCGGAACCGGAGAGACAGCGTTGCGCTGTGGGTCCCACGGGGCTCCAGAGGGTCCACATGAGGCCTCAGAGGTAGCGAGCTGGGCTGGGCATCAGGGGGCCTCCTGTGTTTCTGCAGCGGCCGCCGCGCTCACGCCCTTCACCGTGACCCGGCGCATCGGCCACCCCTACCAGAACCGGACGCCGCCCAAGCGCAAGAAGCCGCGGACGTCCTTTTCCCGGGTGCAGATCTGCGAGCTGGAAAAGCGCTTCCACCGCCAGAAGTACCTGGCTTCAGCCGAGAGGGCGGCGCTCGCCAAGTCCCTCAAAATGACGGACGCGCAGGTCAAGACCTGGTTCCAAAACCGGAGAACCAAGTGGCGGTGAGAGAGGCCCAGCCCGGTCCACCTTGCACCTGCCCTTCACCTTCCAGGGCCGTGCGGAAGCCTGGCCCTCTCCCCTTGCCCGCGCTACCTCCCACCTGCCCCCCCCCAGGGCTTTGCCTCCCACGCCCCCCCCCCCCGCGTTTTCCCAAGCCTAGGCTTCTCTGCCATTACCATCCCTCTGTCTCTTGAGCCCCTGCAACTCGCGGTGTGTTTGTCGCCATCTCATTCGGGGTGTTCTCACCTGCCCCACCACACACGCGCACACACCCCTCCCACACTCTCCTGCCTCCCCCATTCCAGCCCACGCTTTCAGATTTCCGAGTATCCGAGAGGCTGGAGATCCCCTTCCAGCTCTGATTTTACTGATCCGTTTCAATCCAACCCGTAAACGGCGAAATGATCATGGCCTGGAAAAGGGTTCGAGACAGGGCCTGTGTAAACCGGACCAAGGAGACCCTGTCCGGGCACGTGGAGTTGGTGGTGCACATCCAGCCTGGCCACCAGCTGACCTCAGTGACCCTGCTGTCAGCAGGGCCCAGAGTCAGTTACGCCAACGCCCAGCTTTCGCTCTTCCAAGAAAGAAATAATCTTTATGGTTGGCAAAGCCACAATGTCCGGGCGTGCAGGTGGGCAGCGGGCAGAGTTCCCTCCCGGCGTCCCCGGGGGGCACAACAATAACCAACGATCCCAGCCCACCGTCCCGACTCGCGGGCCCCGGGCGTAAATCGCGCGCAGGGAGGCAGACAGGTGCTGCGCCTCGGGGCCCTCGGCTGGCCCGCGCTCCCGGGAGGGCTGGGGCCCTGCCGGTGGCCCTGCAGTGCCGGTTGCATGTCAGTGCTGTCCCTCTCCCTCCCCCGGTGCAGGCGGCAGACGGCGGAGGAGCGGGAGGCGGAGCGGCAGCAGGCGAGCCGGCTCATGCTGCAGCTGCAACACGACGCCTTCCAAAAGAGCCTCAACGACTCCATCCAGCCCGACCCGCTCTGTCTGCACAACTCGTCGCTTTTTGCTCTGCAGAATCTGCAGCCCTGGGAGGAGGATAGTTCCAAGGTCCCAGCCGTCACCTCGCTGGTGTGAGCCACCAGCGCGCACTGTCGCTACGGATCGCCGCTCCCACCTAGCGGGGCGTCCCGAACCCCCAGCCGGGCTGGGGGAGAACTGGGGCCGAGAGGGGAAGGGACCGCCGAGCTCTCGTAGGCCCTGGGGCGCGGCTGCACGCGGGCCGGCCACAGAGGGGGGCTGGGCCCGGGCTCCGCGCGGCTGCACAATCCGAGCCCCCGCCCCGCGCCCCGTCCCGCCCAGGCCCGGGCCTGACAAAGAAAGCGCCTTACGTTTCTCCGCCTCCCGCCCGCACCCCCGGGCTGGGCGCCTGTATTATACTTTGTACTTTTGCCCAAACGTGTAAATAATAAAAGTTTTGGCTTTTTTCTTTAGACACCGGCCACCTGCTTCCCCGCGGGGGCCGCCGGAGGAGGGGCAGCCGAGCCGGCAGTCGGGGGAAGCGCCTGGGGCCGGGGCCGCCCTGCGTTTAGGCCGGGTTCACTCCTCTCCTTTTCCGTTCTTTTTATTTAAGTCGTTTTATTTAATAAAAAGTTAGCTATTTCACTTAACGCCGCTTTTATTTCGTTTTCGTTCCAATAATGCTCGGCGACCCCGGCCTCGCGCCCCACCCTGCGCGGGAGCAGGCGAGAGGCTGTGCGCGGGCGCGCGTTCGCTTCTCCGAGGTCGTCGGCGGTCGCCTCAGCTCGCTCCTGGCCCGGGCCCCGCGGACGACGCGCGGTGCAGGTCAGTGCTTGCCGCGTGCCCGCCGGACGGGGCGCGGACGTGGGAGCGGCGCTGCGGGACCCAAGGCCAAAGCGCAGTGCCAGGGAGAGCTGGGCAGGGGAAGGCCAAAGGCCGGGCCTGGGGATGTACTGGGCGGTTGCAAGGTCAAACGCAGCAGGTTAGTGGGAGGCAGAGCCGCCCGTGCTTCTTCGAGCGCGAGAGGAAAAGCT
>RJWT010019362.1:0-18443 GCA_004365215.1 Cuniculus paca
TTTGTTTCTTTGTTTTTACTCTATTATGTGCCTCTTAGGTGATTTTTCTTTTTCTTTTTCTTTTTTTTTTTTTTAAACAGAGTCTCACTGTGCAGTTCAGGCTGGCCTTGACCTCATTTTGTAGCCCAGGCTGGTCTTGAACTTGCAACAACCCTCCTGCCTCAGCCTCCCGAGTGCTGAGACTACAGGCATATGCCACCATGCCCGGCTGCTAGGGGAATACTTTCATTTAAGGGATAGAAAGAAGTAAAGGTGACTAACCTAGCAGTAGGAAAACAGGAAATACTATTATCTCAGAATCTAAAGGAAGAGAAAGTTTCAAGGATGGGGGATTTTAGATCATCAGTGCTGCAACAGGACAAGTAACATGGGGATCAAAAACTGTTAGTTTCATCCTGGTAAGACCAGTTGCAGCAGAGTGATTTGGTAGAAATCAGAATGCTGTGAGTCATACAAGTGGGGATCAGCATGTGGCATACACAGCTAGTGCTATGTTCACTGATGATAGAATAAACTGGTAAAACTACTTTGGAAAGCTGTCTTATAGTAGCTACTAAAGTTGAACATATGTGCTCACTAAAATCCAGCAACTCAGTCACACATGGTAGCACACACGTGTAATCCCAGTGCTCCGGAGGTAAGGCAGGAAGATCACAAGTTCAAGACCAGCCTGGCCAAATAGAGTTCAAGGACCGCCTGCACTACATAGTGATACTCTGTCTCCAAAACACAACACAACAACAACAACAAAATAAAATCCAGCAACACTGGCAAGACACCAAAATACACATATAAGAATGTTCCTAGAAGCAATATTCATCAAAGTTCAAACTATAAACAAGTCAAATGCCCATCAACAGGAGAGTGCATAAATAAAAGCATGCTAGAGTCAAACAATGAACTATTATTATATTGCGATGAGAATGAACTGGTGTGCAACAACATGGATGAATCTTGAAAATATAAGCTTAAACAAAACAAAAGAACCAAAACCTAAAAGAATATAATGCATGATTTCATTTATGAAAACTGTAAGGGCAGGCAAAACTAACTGATGAAGACAGATGTCAGGAAAAAGTTACTTTTGACAGGGAATAGAGAAGGGTGATAGCAGGAAGGAATAGGAATTCTGCAGTTCTGGTAATGTTCTTTTTTTTTTGTACCAGGGATCGAACTCACAACCTTATTCTTGCCAGGCAGGCGCTTTCATTGCTGAGCTGTATCTCCAGTGTAATGTTTATTTTTTTAACCTTAAAGATATTTACACAGATGTTTGCTTTACAGAAATTCTTTAGAATCGTACATGAATGATTTACACAGTTTCTTGTACTATATTACACTAATGGGCAGTACATGCAAACTGATTTCTCAAACAGAATGGGAAAACAGAACAGAAGGTTACAGAGGCAGAAGAAAGAGGCAAGACAATTTACAAAACAGTAAGATATCAAGAGGACAAGTTAAAGAACTGTATTTTAGTGGCCTCCTTAAGTAGCCCGCTAAAATAGCAATTCTAGATAATCTAGTTTCTATTTGAAACTAGTTAGGGATTCCCTTTGAAAAGTCCCATTTTATCAATCTTATCTTGTGAGTTAAATGCATTAACATTTTAAATAGAATCTCAGTTTGTGCATTAAAAAGACTCACATTCCTTCTTGAGCTTTAGGAGAAATTTCCAAATAACAGAGATGGACAGCAGCAATATCCTGATATAGGCCTTCATTTATTCAATTAGAGAATTATAGGTCTCTCATGTGCTCCTTTGTTTCAAAACGCCTTCTCATATACTGTTTCTTCTATTTGGAATACTCTGTCACTATCTCTTCCCCTGGAAGATTCCTATCTCTTATAATTCAGATGATACCTAGGTGCTCATTTTACTTCTGTCCCTCAGTCAAGGAGCTCTATGAGGAAAGAGACTACGTCTTTTGTACCTCTGCCTAAAACAAGGCAGATACTATCTGTTCAATAAATGTTTACAAAGGAATACCTAGCAAAATGCAAGATTCCAAATGAAGCCTCTCTGTTCTTTAAGTATGTTTATAAAGTTTGTCCTAATCTTTAAATAAATAGTCATAGCTGGGCCTGGTGGCACATGCCTATAATCCCAGCACTCGGGAGGCTGAGGCAGGAGGATCATTTCAAGTTCAAGACCAGCCTGGGCTACAAAGTGAGCTCACAGTCAATCTGAATGGCATAGTGAGATCCTATTCCAAAAAGACAAGGGCTGGGCATTTAGCTCAGTTGCCTAAGCACCTGCCTGGGAAGCGTGAGGTCATGAGTTTGATCCCTGATGCCGCCAAAAAAAAAAAAAAAAAAAAAAAAAAAATAGTCATTACTGCTACTTGTCTTCAAAAGACAATAAAACAGCCCATCCTATCAGACTCTTAACATTTACTCCTTTAATGTTTGCTCTTCGCCTTTGCGAGGTGAGAGACTCTTCTGTAACTGATTATCTTTTCAGGTTGATTATTAAGTTGACTTCCTAAAAGTAAGAAAATTCTCCTGCACAGAAAATGGAAGGAGAAAGACGACCAAATACTACTAAACTGAATGCAGACTTAATTTTAAAATCTCATTATTTACCAGAAGAGTTTTTTTACTTAGGGAATTTGGAGGGAAGGAAAATTAATGTGGGTGACTTCTCCCCACCCAAGGGGAAAAAAATCCTTGATTCACTCATAAATAACTAATTCTATGCAGAAATAAGCATCTACTTAATTCATATAACTCTGATTCATGGCAGCAATAAATCTCTCACAGAGCTACAGAAGTTTGCTTTTGACTGCTTTTCCTAGTCTTACACCAGACTCAGTTGGGCAATAGGCCTATTATCATGTAGTCATTAGGGAAGGAGTGATTCCAAACCACTCCCTGTGAGGAAAAAGTCAATTTAATTAATTTTCCTCCCTGCATAAGGTGCCTGATTGCCTTTTGCTAGGTATTCATTTATCTTTTTAATGCACAAACTGAGAGTAGTTACATATAAAAAGAACAAACCTTGCGGTGTGGGGTGCACACCTATAATCCCAAGCACTTGGGAGGTTGAAGAAGGAAGACTGCCCTGAGTTTGAGGTTAGCCTGGGCCGCACAATTAGTTCATAGTCAGCCTGAACTACATAGTGAGGCCCTGTTTCAAAACAAACAAACAAATGAAAAAAGACAGCAGAGACCAGAAATGGAAAGAGGATAAAAGATTTCTCCCTCACTGTATTAAAGTTTGTATTTTTCCACAACATTAACTAATTCTGTAGCTAGGAATCAAAGGGAAAAAAGAAAAAAAGGCAAACAATGAAGTAATGTAAAAATCAACGAAAAGAATAAAAAGTTAAAGCAGAAAATTACTTAAATGGGGTAGCAGGCAAACAACTGAAGGAGTAGACTGGAAGACTGAAGTCACTTTCTCATGCTATCTTTCTCATCTGTAAAATGAGGTATGAGCCCCAAAGGTTTTATAGCTCTAGTATCTTCTGTTTTCAGAATGACAGAAAATTTTGACAGATGAGTAACAAAGATTAAGCGCCTTACGGATTTACTCATTTTGTGAATGCCTGCATACTTCTAGAGGTACTTTTTGAAAATATGGCTTACTGACAATAGACATAGGGAATAACAGTATTTAAAAAATTGTGGGGACCACTTTTTTAGACTGAGTTCTTATACTCAGGGCCCAGACTAGAACAAAACAAAATGGAGTTATCTGCAGTAATACCACATAATTAAACTGAAACCTTAAGAAAGCAGGTTGATCCCCAAACAGACCAGTTTTTCCTGAAATCTGGAGAGTTCAATCTGAGTCAGTATAATAAGGGAGTCCTCTCTACTTTAACTCGTCAGCCAAACCAGTTTTTTCCCTTTTGTTTCATTTCTTTGTACCCACCTTACAAAATCCACTGTTCTACCATTGCCCAGTGGGAGACTTCATTGTACACATTCTATTCTGTGAACTGAAGGATGTTCTGTTTTCATGAACTGTGAATAAAAGCCAATTTGATTTTTTTCCTGTCTCTTTGAGACAGGGTTTCACTATGCAGTTCAGGCTGGCCTTGAACTTACTTTGTAGCCCAGACTGGCCTCAAACTTCCAGCAACTGCCTCAGCCTCTTGGATGATGGGATTACAGGTGTGTGCCATCACATCTGGTACCAATTTGATTTTTAAATTAACCAGTTAAAGACAATTAAAAGTCTAAATTTGTATAATTTTGTTGTTTCCAAAAGCTAAAATGAAGTCACAAAATCTGGCTAGATATATTCAATTTTAAGTAAGAAGTACACTAGTCAGCCAGGCGTGGTGGCTCACGCCTGTAATCCCAGCACTCGGGAGGCTGAGACAGGCGGATCGTTGTGAGTTCGAGACCAGCCTGGGCTACAGTGAGCTCAAGGCCAGCCTGAATGGCATAGTGAGACCCTGTCTCAAAAACACCAGGGCTGGGGATCTAGCTCAGCGGTCTAAGTTCCTGCCTGTCAAGCACAAGGTCGTAAATTCAATCCCCAGTGCTACAAAAAAAAAAAAAAAAAAAAAAAAAGAAGTACACTATTCTTTGGTAAACCCTGACAAAAAGATTATGCAGGTTATTCAACCTGAAGGATGTTCCAGAATTCCAGAATATACCTCTAGAGTATGGTCCACAGGTCTTCTTTTCTTTTTTCTTATTCTTTTTTTAACACAAAGGTTTTGGTTAATTGATAATTTTATTTTAAAATAATAATATTATCATAAGACCAACTAGAATACTTAATTTTTATTGAATGCTTAATTTATATAACTATCTCAGTATCGTTCCCATTTTACCTATGAGAAAACAAGGTTAAAGTAACTTACTTAACTCAACTAGGAAGTGGCAAAGCTGTTCTCTAAAGTGTAACAATATGTCTTACTGTGTCAATTCATTTATTGAATGCCTGCCACATTCAGGGCAGGAGATGTGCTAGAGAAGGACATTCCTGGGGAAATCACAGTCCAGTGAAGAATGCAAACATGGGCACAGAACAAAGGAGGAAAATCAACTCACACTTAGATAAAGGTCTGTGAACTCAGAACCCTAAGCAGGAAGAGGTAAACAATTCTACTAGCTTGATTCTGTCACAGGGGAGGATGAGGGACAAAAGTCACACAACAGATTAAGAATCAGAATGGCTCTGGCCTTTACAATACCAACACTGGAAACTAGAAGGCATGGAACAATGTCTTCAAAACCTGAACGTAAATGATTTCAAGATTATAATTCTATATCCAAACTAACAATCACAAGTGAGGACATAATGAAGAAAACACGTTTCAGACATGTGATGTCTCAAAAGACAGGTGCCATTTCTCAGGACGAACACTCTATCAAAACACAAGGAAAAGCTAGGATGAAAGAAGAAATGCCATAGGAAAGAGGCAAAGCAAATTCTCAGGATGATGGTGATGAGAAACACTAGGGACAACTGTATATACAATCAAGACAGCAATCCATGCATTCAAGACATTCAAGACAGCATTCAAGAAAAACTATCATCACTAAGACCGCTCTTGCTATTGCACTGGCCCTTTAACCTGACAATGCTATGGTAAATCTTTTCCCGATGAATTTCTGTGCAAGTTTGCCTGGGTTATGTGCTAGTGAAGTTCCTGCTTTGTCTGCATGCCCTGTGTGACTGTTAATCTTGATACATCAACTTTATTGCATTAAGAAACACCTAGCATGTTCCTGGATGCATCTGAGTGGGTAATGAAGACATGGCTTGGATACCATCTATGGTCCCTCATTTGTTCCTCTCATTATACAACTGTTTCAATAATATTAGAACTTTATTCTCGTCTATAAATTCCTTTCAAATTTTAATATTATATGTAATTATAGTTTAAATAATGACTGACCATTCTATAAATACTGATTATAAACTTCATATGTATTAGATACAATACTAATTGTACTTAAAATATATGAAGTTATTGGCACCTACTTCCAGTCATACTTTATCTTTTAAAAACTATACAGTGTATCTTTTTTATTTTTGAGACAAGGTCTCATCATGTAACCCAGGTTGGCCTGAAACTAACCATCCTCCAGCTTGGCCTCCCAAGGAGGAGGCTGGTAGCTACCACACCCAACTAAATACTTTCTCTCAATGATAAAAGAACATACTACATTTTGTTTTTTAAGCTAATTCTAGAAGGAAACTACCAGAAAAAAACTGAAAAAGGAAAATAGACTCTTACATGCACTGTGTCTTGGAGAGGAAGGCATAACTACATTCTTAGCAATAACATTAAAATTTTATTTTTTGTCAACTGCTTATATTGCATAGTTTTCTTACCTTAGAGTTTGTATTATCCCAAATGGCAAGACCAAAGTAGTCTTCTTCCAAAAGATTGAGATGCTCACATACTCGTTTAAGCAAATCTTGTCCCTTAGCATGTTTCTGCAAAGATACACATATTTTAGTTGAAGTTTCTTTTTACTCTTGTATTCATCACCAAATAAAGGTCTCATTTTCCAATTTCTTCTTTAATCCTTGGTAGTGACAAATTTTCATGACTCCACATTATAAGTAGAACATAATTTATAAAATTCCTACTCTTTGTGGGCTTATAAATGCAACACACTCATTGCATCTTAGAAACTTACCACACAAAGCAAAATTCTACCTTCCCTCTATCCACTATACCTCACTTCCCTCCAAACCACCACATTTTTAAATTTTGGTGCAATATTTCCTGAAGCATGCTATGGACCACAGTCAGTCACCATGACTAACAGAATTACCACTGCATCAACTGTCAATACCAACAGTTAATTATGGCTGTGGAAATCATGAGATTGTCACTTTCAGAACAAGACAATGCCCTAAGAGAGTAAGCTATGCCTCAAGTCCCTATATTCTCTTTTAGAAAAATATGTAAAGTGAAATTCTAGATAGATGGGGGATGCTACCTGTTGGAGCAGTCTTTCAGTAGTGTTTAAATAATTTTCTTAGCACTTTGTGACCTAGAAAGTCAAATCTCTCCCAAATTTGAGTCCTCTTCATAGACAGGAAACATTCTATCTTAATGGCTGTGATTTATGTCTTTAAAAGTCCCATCTCTTTCATTTACTAACCCACCTAAGTAGTTTCAATCGATTTTAGCTGGGTGTGGTGGTGCCCGCCTGTAATCCCAGTACTTGGGAGGCTGAGGCAGGAGAATTCCCTCGAGTTTGAGGCCAGCCTGGGCTACATAGTGGGTTCAAGGCCAACTTGGACTCTACAGGGAGACTCTATCTCAGAAAGAGAGGGAAAAAAATTAACTTTAGCTTTATTCTATATAAAATGATAAGAATATTTACACCTGTCATACCTATCTGTAGCAGTTTTAGGTTAAAAAAAATTTTTAAACATGCTAGTTTTCTGAGAAATATATGCAAAATTACATCAAAACTTTTTTTTTTTTTTGTAATTTACAAATCACAGTGCTAAGAATCAAATTCAGGGCCCTGTGTATACTAAGCAAGTGCTTTACCACAGAGCTACATGCTGAACTCTAGAGATCTTTTTAGCTCACATACATGGCAGTACTCTGCTTTGAGATGAGCTATTTTTAATGACTATTAGTTAATCATCATAGATGTTCATTTCAGTCTTAACTCGTTTATGTTACATCTTTTCACTCTTTTTTCCCCCTTCCTTCTGTTTTCCCTCTAAATCACAGAAGATGATCTGTAGTCCCTTAATAATTTCAAAATCTAGAAGTTCTGAAGAACAAGTTTTGGTTTGTGCTTTGTCTTGATTTTTGTTGTCAATAAAGCTCATCTGAAGGAAAATTCTCACCTGAGCTACTGTAAAGAGGCTAGTCAATCTTCATATATTTTCCCATAGAAATAATATATTTGATTCTGCAAGAACTGCTCTAGATACAGACGGAGGTATTATGAAATACACAGAAGAGATACTTGTGCTTTCTGAAATCTAATCTATCTTGAATTCTGAAACATCTGTGCACCCATGGACCACACC
Organism: Cuniculus paca; assembly: GCA_004365215.1. Classification (NCBI taxonomy): domain Eukaryota; kingdom Metazoa; phylum Chordata; class Mammalia; order Rodentia; family Cuniculidae; genus Cuniculus; species Cuniculus paca. The sequence continues at coordinate 7,979 of RJWT010019362.1, forward strand.
TTGGCCTGAATGAGAATGTCTCTCCCTCCCTTTCTTTTCCCTCCCCCTCCTCCCTCCCACTCTTCCTCTTCCTCTCCGCTTCCCACCACCATGCCATAAGCTGTTTCTTCTCTGCGATGAGCAACCCTTCTCTACCGTGCCACCTTGCCTTGGAGTCAGCTGACTATGGACTGAAACCACTACAAAGTGTGAGCCAAATAAATCTCTCTTGGCTTGCATGTCTTGGGTATTTTGTCCTAGCAATGAGGAAAGTAACTAAGACAAAAGGTCTCATTAAGCAGACTTGAATGTGAGGAAGAGGACCACGGGCTACCCAGGGATAATCAGTGCAAAGGCCCAGAAACAGACATGCACTTAAAGTGTTGGATGAACAAAGGAGGCCAGAACAGCCACCAGGCAATAAATGAGAGGATTCATCTGGATGGAAGCTGTTGGGTTCCAACCTCCAGTTCTAGACAGAGATATCTTCACAGGAGCATGACTGAAAACACTATCAGAGAACAGCTTGGAACAAACTCAAAGGACATGTCTATGTCACCTTCGTATATCTGAAGAGCTAAAATGGAGGAAAGATTATACTTGTGCTATGTGGCTATACAGGACAGTATATGGCCATACCACCCTATGCCTACAGCCATATTACCCTGAATGTGCCCGATCTCATCTGTAAAGGACAGATTCAGACTAATGTGGAGGCTTCAGGAACAACATTTTCACAAAATAAAATCGTCACTATTGTTCAAAATGGATGAGCTTCCCCTAAGATGTAGCTCTTTGTTAAAGGTTTTTCAAGCAGAAATTTCACAGCCATTTCCAGGGAACAATATAGGAAGGGTTAAACTTCAGAGTGCTTCCCAAACCTGAGATTATATTAACCAATAATGGTAGAGTGAAAACTGACCAAGACAAATGCCATCTATGAAGAATCAGCAGGAATTAGGAAAGTTTGAAGATAAGGACAAAACATACAAAGTCATGTTCTGCTTACATGCATTTGGCAAAAAAAAAAAAAAAAAGACTGACTGCCTAAACTAGCACAGACTTTTACTGGTTAACTTGACAGAAGGATTTTAGGTCTATTTTAAAATAGGAACTTAAAGATTCCTAAATATAATGAGTAATTTGGCAAGTGAAAAAAAAATGAGTAGAGAATAGCTTTCCACACCTCTACAGTAGCTCGTGGCAAGAAGCAGAAAAAATAGGTCCTAGGTCTCTTACAGTTTCCAGGTGTAGCAGGTATTTTCAAATAATTTTCTTAGTATTTGCAATAGTACATTTTTCTTGGTTTTCTTTTTAAAACTTTAAGAGTAAATGCAGTACCTCTTATAAATATAATATTTTAGACTATTTGTGTTTGGATATAGTTGCATTTGGACAAAATTCAACTCAAAAATAATTTGCTGCTCACCTAAGATATAAGGCTATGTGACTTGCATGTTTTATCAATAAAAGCTATTACTAATCACAATAATTGCTCTTATACAAAGCATATCATAATGCAATTGCCGCTCAAGTTTTGTTTTGTTTTTTTTTAAGTAGCTAATAGATTTTTTTTTTAATTTTGTTTTTGCAGCACTGGTGATTAAACCCAGGGCCTTTACACTGAGCTATACCCCCAGATCTTTTCTTACTATTTTTTATTGAGATAGGAAAGGGTTCACTAAATTGACCAGGCTGGACTTGAACTTGCAATCTTTCTTAGTCTCATAGAGTGCTAGAATTCCAGGCAGGTACCACCACACCCAGTTTAGATGTTTTATTTTAACTTGTCCTAAAGGAACAAAAACAGAAACTGAGTAACTCTGATATTTTTATTTGATTCCGATTCAATTACTTATTCTTTCATAAAATGTTAATGAACTTTTAAAAATGGCATTACTTGGTTTACATTTTTAATACTGTATCTCATAAGGCTAAATATATACATTACAAAAATTATAGATTAAATTTTAGATGTGGCAGAGCAGAAATGTTTCAGATAGTTATTTTTCTGACAAATGCAATTATAGGGATAGTTCGACCTAATATCAGAAGTTGACACTACCTTGGGAAATCTAGTCACAGAAAGGCACTCTATAAAATAACACATTTATCTTTTTAAAGTAAAACTCTTTTTCACTATAAAAGTAATACATGCTTAGGTCACAAGATTTTTGAGAGATGCAGAAAAAACTGGAGAAGAAAATAAGACCCATTCATAATTCACCCATACTCTTCATCTCCAGAAAATCACTATTAATATTTTAATTCATAGAAATAGTCATTAGAGTAGGTCTCGTCTTGGGCAAAGGCACTATTTACTCATCTCTACATGAAACAGTTTGTTAAGAGTTCTCTGACTACTGAAAATTAGAATGAACTCACCTCCACGACACATTCATAAACTGTGTCATCTAGCAACGAGACCTTGCAGTGCATGTTTCTGTGTCTTCTGACAGATTTCTGGGAAACTTTCAAATCTCTTTCTGCTTTCGATTCAGGGTCTTCTTTTACTTCTGTTTTGGAGAACTCCTCAATTCCTTCTTCTTCCTTAGTTTCAAAATCTGGATCTTCTCTGTGTTCTTCCTGAGCTGGCTGCATATCCGTGATATCACCAAGGTAGTAATAAAGACATTTCACAAAACACACTCTGTACATTCTTATCTATAATAATCCTACCAATGACAGCACTAACTGAAAAAGAAAATCTATTAAAATGAGTATAGGTAAAATTAATACTACTCATTTTTATAAAAAAGATGTTATGATCCCCCAAAAGATCTACAGACTTTATTATTCTCAAAACTTCTCAGGGAGAATCCTATCAATGAGTAAGTAAAGGTTTCAGCTGAACCACAGGACACTTACCTATTTTTCTCAGCATTTTATATTTTCCCTATACTACATGATATTAAAGTTTATTAAAACTTTCATCATCTATGTCCCATGCTCCTCAATTTTGGTAAGGAAACCTTATGAACTGCAAGCTAAGATGTGATTTTTCATATATTTTGAATTTTGTAAATGACTAAGAAAGGTAATTGGGACCTATTTTAAGTATTAAAAGCAAATATATGTGGTAGGCTTGAAACTGTAACTACTAGTCAATTCCTTTCTACCAGTAGTCGATCATGCTAACTACAAACAAAATTCAAAGAAAGGAACAGACTGAAATCTGGGTCTCGTAGGATAATAATTAAGTCTTTCAAAGTAATACAGGAGAATGAGCCAACACTTTGGTATACATTTTCTTACTGAAAAACTGCTGAAAGACTTTTCACTAATCCCCACTAATTCTTTTCATTCAAAATAATACATGGCTGACATTTAGGAAAAATTTAGTTGTGTGGCTCCTGCATTAGTTGCTGGAGGTGGTCTAAAAGGTTCATACCCATCCTTCCCAATCATCTCAGAAGTGACCTCAGAGAAGTCTTCATTAGCTATATTTGTCCTGTCCGCATCCTATTTTTTTTTAAAGAAAATAGAACAGAACAAAACAAAACAAAAACAAAACAAAACAAAACAAAGCAAAACAAAACAATAGAGTCAAACACAATATAGCATTTCAGAACAGAACACTGCAAGCAATACAGGTCTTCAAAACATAACAAGAGATTAAGTATGGTTACCCTAGTGTCTCTTGCCTTCTTTGAAATGGTTGTTCATACATTTACAGACAATAAACTCAAATAAAGCATCCTATTATTTTCCAGTTGATGCTGTTTGTTGTCACTTGTCATTTGAGAAATGTAAATTAAAACACTGAGATTCCATCTCACCCCAGAAAGAATCCCTAGCATCAGGAAGTCAACCAATAACAAATGCTGGTGAGGCTATGGGGAAAAAAGAACCCTTCTACATCGTTGGTGGGAATATAAATTGGTACAAGCACTATGGAAATCAGTATGGCAATTCCTCAAAAAACTAAAATGAGGTTCCATTTGACCCAGCTAGGTATCTTCACGAAAGAGTTAAAAGCATCATATCACAGTGATATATACATACCATTGTTTACAGCAGCACAATTTATAATAGCTAAATCATGGAAACAGCTCATATGCCCATCAACAGATGAACTGACATAGAAAATTTATTATATACAGTGGACCACTACTCTGCTATAAAGGATAGATTTGAGTCATTTTTAGGTAAATGGACACACCTCAAGTCTATAATGTTAAGTGAATAAATTGGACACACAAATTTAAATATCATATTGTTTATACTGTGTGAGAAACCCAAAGGGTAAGTAAGGAACAAAAGAAAAAGTAGATATTGGAAGTATGAAGAACATGTTCAAACAGGAAGGGGAACAAGAGAGACAAGAGAGGGAAAGGAAAGAGGAGAAAAGCAATTTTGAAAAAAAAGAATGGAAGGGAAAAATGGAAACAAAACTTTTGTAAATGGATAGGAGATTAAGAGTTGAAAGGAAGTGAAGGAAACGGGAAAAAAACAATTAAGACATATTATTCACAAGTATAAATTCCCTCTGATGAATGTGATCATTAGGTATGGCAAATAAAAATAGATTCAAAACATACTGTTTGTTACCTTCATAATACTTATTACAATGAATAATTATTTTGTACTTACTACTTGTCTCCCCTTTTAGAGTATAAAGCTCACAAGGGTAGGGACCATATCTGTTTTATAAGAATAGCCAATATTTATATACAATTACAATGGGCCAGTTACTATTCTAAGGTCATTACTTATATGAATTAATTTAATCCACATAACAACCCATAAGGCAGGTACTATTTTTACCTTCACTTGACAGATGAGAAATTGAGGCCACAGAAATTAAAGTAACTTGCCTAGCATCATACAAATAATAAATCACACGTAGCCTGTCTCCAAAATCCATTATCTTAAGCCTCTTCATCACATTATAGTTGTTAATTTAGCAAAGTATATCCACATACATGGAATATTTTCAGTAAGTATTTGTTGAATGAACAAAAAAATTTAACTGATAGATGGTTTCTTTAAAATCCATGAACGAAGACTGGTGAAATTCTATAATGTAAATCACTTTTAGAAAATTCTGTATATGAGCTCAGAGTATAGCTCAATGGTAGAGCACTTCCCTAGCAAGCATGAAATCCTGGGTTCAATTCCTAGTACTACAAAAACAAACAAACTGGATAGGAAAAGCCCACTTAGCTGGGCATGGTAGCACATGCATGTAATCCCAGCATTCAGGAGGCTGAGGCAGGGAAATTACTGCAAACTCAAGGGCAGCCTAGGTTACATAGTGAGTTCAAGGCCAGTCTGAACTGTATAGTGAGATCCTGTCTCAAAAAACAAAAACAAAGCCGGGCATGGTGGCTCACGCCTGTAATCCCAGCACTGGGGAGGCTGAGACAGGCGGATCGTTGTGAGTTCAAGACCAGCCTGGGCTACAAAGTGAGCTCAAGGCCAGCCTGAACAGCATAGTGAGACCCTGTCTCAAAAACACCAGGGCTGGGGATTTAGCTCAGCAGCCTAAGCGCCTGCCTGGCAAGCGCAAGGTCGTGAGTTCAATCCCTGGTGCCACAAAAAAAAAAAAAAAAAAGAAAGAAAAAGAAAAAGAAACACCACTTAAATTCCACTGCACGTAGAGAAATATGATTAGACAAAGAAAGTTTTATTCACAAAGTCCTGGTTCGCAAGGTTTTGTTGTACATACTAGTTTCCAAAGCTTAAAATAATTTATTTCTTTAAGTAATAGTCCCTCAAAATTATAACACTATTAATTTCTTTTCTCATCATGGACAAATACATACAATTTATTTCAATTCTGAATTAAGTTTTGATAAAATCTGACTTAAATCTAAAATTAATTTTGTCCATCATCTCTTTTCATAGATTTTGACACAAATCTATGATCTCTGGACAAAGACAAACATGAATTTTTCCTTACATAAAGCAAAGCAGGTCAAAGCAGCTAAAAAAATACAACAAAAACAAAAACTTTTCAAGGTGTTAGGCTTTCTGAAAAACAATATAATTTAACTCTTTTGGTATTCCAAAAATTAAATTAATGATATTAAGATAGGTGCTTCTTAATCTTAATTCAAAGTTGTTTTATGAAAGCTTACATGGCAATTTCTGAGAATACAAACACGGTTACTTTGCTTTTAGTGTTGTAACTCAAACTGTTTTTTGGGAATCTCGTTTTCTGTTCATTTTTTTATTTAATGAGAAATAACAGTTAATAGTCACTGACTATTATATTTCATGCTTTACATATTTATCTCTTTTAATCTTCACAACTGCCAAATGATGTGGTTATTACTATCCCCATTGTATACAGAAGAAAACTGACCAAGTGAGAAGTGCCACTTCTCCCCAGTTTGGCCTGCTGAGGTTCACTCCCAGCTTGCATTCACAACTATTACACTATACGATACATTTTGTTTTCAACTTTGTTCCATTAACAGCAAGTGTATAATTACTACTTTATCCTAAATTTCACCGTTAGCACTATAAATATAGAAGTACTATTTTCAGAAATCATGTAATATTTTCAGAAAAATCTCCTAAATTCATATAGCCCAAACCTTACACCCATAATAGAAACACATTAATTTAACAAAGCAGATAATGTTCACATGCTTCAGAACATTATTTTGAAAGTAACTCTGAATTTGTAGGTAGTAAGGCTGAAAACAAGAGTCCCAAAAAATAGTTACACAACACTAATATTTCCCATGTTTTTTGGTAAATGAACAACTCATATTTAGTTTAGTTGCTTTGTGACAAAATTAAAGCCCTACACTAATAAATATTACACAGGTGATAGAAGATCTAAACTTCCTCATCTACTGCTTACATTCCATGGCAATATAATCCAGTCAGAGAAGATGACCAAAACAAGGTAGGCATGGCTCGAATCTATTTCATACCCTTGGATGGCTTAAATCCATCACATAGCTTTTACAGAGATTTCCATGAAAGGGCACATTAGCTGACAACTGTCCCACTGCTAATAATTCCAACAAAGTGTATCTGAAACCATCTTACTTCTTTTTTTGCCTTCTCATTACAAATCTTGACTCGTTCCATTATTACAGCAAGATGATATATTAGCTGATTAAACTCACTTGATACTTGTCTTTCATTTTCTTTTATTTGACTTATAGAGTATATCCTTTTAAAAATCAAGTTTCCGCTCACCACATTAATTTCTTTACAGCGGAAACTACAAAGCTTCGTGCTATTCATTATCAATGCCCAAGTCAATCAGCTGGTAAAAAATAAAATCACGTTTTCAATAACAAACAAAGCATATAATCTGCCTTCCTTATGCCCATCTTCCACACATTCACACGTCCTTACCTGTGTTTCTGCACTGCTTAAAGAATGAAGATCCAAGGATGGGTCTGTTTTGAGTTCAGGTTCAGGAGCTGCAATTGGGGCCTTTAAAATGATCTCTTCATCTAGGCTGGTTCCAAATTCTATCTCTTTCTGTCCTCTTTCCCCTTTTTCTTTATCTGACTCTACCTCTTTGCCTTCTTCCTCAGAAACCTGAGATTTGGGCCTTTTGAGAAATGAGGAGAGCAGGCGAGACAGGCCCCTGCTTTCTGGAGTCCGCTCCTTGTTCCTGGTCAAGTCTTCGTGTGTAGGAGTGTCTCCATTGGATGCTTTCAGCTTCTGCTCACACTGATTATCTCCCTCAGCGGCGGCTTGGGAAGCCTCTTCCAGCTGAGTTTCTTGTTGGCCTGAGTTTGTGGCTCCTTCACTTTCCTCCTTCTGTTGTTGGTGCTGAGAATTTTCAGCCTCAACCACTAAACTCTTCTCTGTTGTCATGATTTTGCTAGTAAAAAGATGAAAAGGGGAACTCTTATAAGTAAAAGACATTACTGTAGGCAAAAACCCTAAGTTCTAAAAAAAAAAAAACTAAGTACCTAATCACCAAGAAACAGAATTCCAATCCATTAAACATGAGATTTTTCCATTAAAAGACAAAACTATTTTACCAATACGTCCTGAATGAATTATTAATCCCTTGAGTCACTAAAGATTCACACAGATTAGCTTAAAATAATACCCACTGAGGCCATCTAGAGAAATACATCAAATATTAAATTTGGTGCTCAGAATTATATACAGCAAATATAGTTTTATCCTTCCCATAAAAAGGATCTTATTTGTATATTCTTTGAGGGTATCAAGCTGAAGGAATAAAATCTGAGGAATTATTCTCTGTAAAATTTTCCACATTCCAAAAGATGATTAAATTTAAAAGTTCCCCAAGTGTTTAATGCTCTTCTCTATATTTCTTAAAATGAATGGATTTCTCTATTAAGAACATGTGTGAAAGAGAAAAGGGATTTAAAAACAAAGAATGAAAGGAAACAAATGGAAACAAAGCTTCTGTAAATGGGGGAGAGGAAGAAATGTGAAAGGAAATGAGGGCAAAAAAGAATTAAGATATATTATGTACAGGTACAAATTCTCGATGATGAATGTGAGCACTATGTGTGGCTAATACGTACTAATAACAAATTTTTTAAAAAGAACAATGTGTGGAATTTTGATCGTTTGTTATCACACTTAACAACAATGGCAGGTACACAGTTAAGCACAAAAAACTCTTTTAAATTTCTATATTAAAACACCAAAATTCCTCCCCCTTCTCTCATTGGAGGTATCTCATTTTTAAGTTCCTTGAAACTATTTTTTCTTCTGATAAACATGATTTTGAAAGTTCAGCAATTTAGAGAGTAGGAAGTGAAACTATTGCAGTAGGGAAAAACAGAAACACAATAAACAAAATTTTATAAAGTAAATTTAGTTTTTGTGCATCAGCATGTAGGGGAGGCAAAGTCAAGCTGTAGACCTCATCTATTGCAAACTTGTGGGTTTCTGGCCTTTGACCTCGAAATTCTAGTGCTACTAGTCAAGCCTTACAATAAAAGCCAGAGTATGTCACATTTAGTTTACTAAATAATAATGAATACACAAAGAGAATTATAAAACCCCAGGCAATGAAGTTGACTATCAATGATTCTATACTTTGATTCATTTTTATACCTAAAAGTGCTGTCTACCACTCAAAATGCAGCATTTACACTGTCACTGCAAATTCTCCATACCATTTGGACTAAGTAACATTCTTTGGGTATTGACGATCTAAATTAATGAGCCATACTTAGCTCATTTTCTCCTCAGGCCTTTCACATTTGCTATTCTTTAGATGATCTTCTCCTGGCTATTAGAAGGGTCCCCTTCCCATCATTACTCTCTCAGTTCAGATGGTACCTCCCTTAGAGAGGCCTCCCCGAACACTCTAGCTAAAGTTGTAGTCCTCATTCCCTTGGATAGCAATCTCGTAGTAGTACTGCGTTTATTATCTGCAATTATCATGTTAACAAGGTTTGTAGTCCCTTTTCCTTGTCCCTCCCAACAGCTAAGAGGTCAGTTCCATGAAATCAGAGACTTTGTCTTGTCTTTTTTTTAACTGCCATATATCCAATGCCTAGAATAGTACGTGCATAAAATAGACATTAATTAATTAATTATGCTGCCACTGCAAATTCTCCATACCATTTGGACCAAGTAACATTCTTTGGGTATTGACAATCTAAACTAATGAGCCTTAGTTAGTTCATTTTCTCTTCAGGCCTTTCACATTTGCTATTCTTTAGAAATTCTTCTCCTGGCTTTTAGAAAGGTCCCCCTTCCCATCATTACTCTCTCAGCTTGGTGGTAAGGGAAATTTTCTTAATGCTGTCAAATCCTAGTGTTTGTACAAAGAATTAATTTCAATTTAGTAAGAAAGGAAATTAATGTGTATCGGGCACCATCTCTGTACCAAGCCCAAGTGTTAGCCGCATTATCTCAATTATACCTTGGAATAGACTGATCTTAAAATTGAAATTTAAATTCACAAAGTAATTTGGAGACTAGAGCCATATCACCCTGAACACACCCATTTCATCTGACCTCAGAAGCAAAGCAGGATTAAATTTTGCACAGAAAGAAAACCCAGGCAACAAACCTCCAATTATTCTAGGAGTAATGATCTTTTTTTTTTTTTTTTTTTTTTTTTTTTTTGGTACCGGGGATCGAACTCATGACCTTGCGCTTGTCAGGCAGGCACTTATGCTGCTGAGCTATATCCACAGCACAGAGTAATGATCTTATTTGAGAGCACCATTTCACTTTATATTTCCTTTGTAAAAATAAGCAAGAAATGCTGAGGACGCAGCATTATTTCCACAAATTTTAGATATGCTTCATTATTCCACTAAGAAGGAACAAAAACCATTTCTACATTAAAATTTCCCTATACAACAAACTTTACACCAAGTTCTCTCAAAAATACATTTTAAAAAATTGACCCTGTTGGGGCCAGGGATCCAGCTCAGTGGCCTGAGCGCCTGCCTGGTAAGCATGAGGTCATGAGTTCAGTCCCCAGTGCGGGGAAAAAAAAAAAAAAAAAAAAAATTGACCCTGTCTCAAAAATACGAATAAAAATAAAAATAGACACAAGCAG
>RJWT010019363.1:0-18434 GCA_004365215.1 Cuniculus paca
CATCTTCTTCTTCATTTAAGTTCTTCTTTTTATTCTCTCTGTGGGCTTCAATTCACTTTTAGATTCCTCCTGGGTCCAGGGGACCCAATTTCTTCCTTCTTGTCCTCCCCATGATGCTATATTCGAGCATCTGAACTGTTTCTCTCAGAGAGTCTGTTTACTCTGCTGCTTACTGTTCCGCCATCTTCCTGGAAGTCAGAATGTGCGAATATGTTATATGCACTTTTGTTGCCAGTAAACACCATAACTGTGGAACTTTTGAAGTCTTTGAGTGATTACATATCAGGAAATCCTAATTGGACATTTTGTGTCATTGTATTGATGGTGTGGCCACCATGACTGGATGATGGCTTCCTGGATTTACTACTTGGGTGAAAGCGGTTGCTTCTGAATATGAGTCTACACACTGTCATCCATAGAGAAATAGTGGCTAGCTGAAAATGTCACCTCTACTTAACATTTTGAAGCGTGTGATTAAAATTATCTACTACATTAAAGTACTTGCCTTTAACTCATATCTTCACAGTGAGGAAACAGACACAGAGCACATACATCTTCTGTTACACACAGAAGTGACATGGCTTTCTAAAGGTAGATCATTGGCTAGAGTTTGTGAGTTATAAGAGCTGCTCTGGAGATTTACCACTGGTAGCACATTTTAGTGACACAGAATGGATTGATCTCAAGACTTGCTTATGTCTATGATGTATTCAACCTGCTCAGTGAACTCAATCTTCCATTTCAGAGGAGAATCACATCTGTGTTCAAGTCAATAGATAAGTATCTACATTCAAAACCAAGCTGAAATTATGGGGATGATGAATGAACAGTGGGATTTTTGACATGTTTCAAACATTAGCAGAGATTTTGAAAGAGACTGTGTCAGGGCCTTCTTTCTCTCAGCTGGTACACAGCCCACCTATCTCAGCTTTCAGAAGTGTTTGAGGATTATAGTGGTACCTTAATTCACAGACTTGATTGTTTCCACAATTCTGGTCACAAACCGAGTTGAATGGGAACTGAATCAAATTCAGTGGTTAGGTTCAATGTTGACCTTATGGGGAAATTTGATTCAGTTCGGTTTGTGATCAGAATCATGGAGAGAATTGAGCTTGTGAACTGAGGTATCACTGTACTTCTCAATCAAAAGAGTGCTGAACTGCAAAGAAATGGGTCTACCACTCATTTGTGAATAAGACAAATGATTTGATTTTGTGCTAGAAGTGGATCACTGCCTGAGATCACAAATGATGATGGCTTTATGTTTGAGACAACTTCAAATCTCTATACATTCTTGAGTATAGTCAAGGTGGAATATCCTGAGATTGCCACAAAACACTGAAAAGCCTGCTCTACTTCTAACATCCTATCTTTGTGAAGCAGGGTTTTATGCAGTGATGGCAACCAAAATGAGATTTTGGAGTAGATTAGACATAAGCTGCTTCCCTTCAGGTGTCACTGTCACCCTCAGATAGGACAGTGCAGTTGCAGGAAAATAAGCTCAGGGCTTCCACTGATTCTGCATGCAGTGATTTGTATAATAGTATCAGTATATATTATTATAGTTAATAATAGAAATAAAGTATATAATAAGTGTAATATGCCTGAATCATACTGAAACCATCCCCCGTCTGTGGAAAAATTGTCTTCATGAAACCAGTTCCTGGTGCAAAAAAGGTTGGGGACTATTGTTATACAGTAAACAGGCTTTTGAACATCTTTTTGGAGACAGGCGCTGTATAAGCACATTGGATACAGGGCATTATGAAACCCGGACCCTGTTTTTTAGAAGTGCTTAGTATATTGGGGAAGATAGATTCAGAAACAATAGACTCTAATGGCATGGGTCAAGATATGTGAGACAAGAGATGGACTTGGTATGTGAGTCTGAAGATTAACTGATTGTGATTTGGAATTAGGTAAGCACCTTGAATAGGCATTAGGAGAGGACCTAGGTGAAGCAACCTGATAATGTCATTGCCAGAAGGTAAAGCAGAGGTACAGAATGTTCATGGGCCATGGGCTGCTTTGGAGCCTTCCATTTCACCTTCAGATTTGATAGTCTGTATCCAGGAATCTTTTCTTCTCCATCTTACCTCTAAACAGTGCTGGGCAGACTGTAGAAGGTCCTTCCTGTTCTATACTTGTTCCATTGCTGTTTTGGAAAGATGAAGCCTGAGAGGTGCCAGAAGCATTCCAGTTGCTATGGGGCCGGAAACAGGTGAGACTTCTAGCCCTGCTTTAATTGAGGAGTGAGGAGTTAGTCTTCTTCAGCCAGCTTAAGGCCTGCCTTTGCTATGAAACTGGATAAGTAGTCCACACAGCTTGTTTTTCATTTGGGGCTATTTTCAGCTCTGAAGCCCAGCAAGGTGGAATGATTGAGATACTTTTGTGAGGTTCAAACTCTTGCTAGATTCTATTTGCCAGGATATGTGTCCAGTCATTTCTCAGGGGATCAGTTTTTCCAAATAATATTAAAAGAAGGAACACTTCCCTTCTGTCTCAATAGGCAGTATAGGAAATGTGAGAGTGGGTATTAAGCTTATTTTTAAATCTAGGTCGTTAATAGAGATGCTGTATAGTTTGGAGTACTGGCATCTAGTTTTTAAAGCAGTTTTGAGTATTGTTATCCTCATTTTGTAGATGAGACCTTGTTTTTTCTTGTCATCTCAGTGGTGAGGCTGAGTTATGTGGTGTGTGTGTGGTTGGGGAGGTCTGTACATGTGTAGACTTGCTGCTGGCCAGGAACTTGATCTTTCTTTGTATACATATCAAATGTAGTGGCCTTGTTGTACTTCAAAGTGACCCATCAGTGGTCCATATCCAGGAGTATTCTCAGGAGTTCCTATTCAGTGAGTGTTTACTGTGTTATGGGGAGCTGTAGGACCTTGGGGCACCATGCAAGGTACTGAGGATCTGTCAGAGACAATGAGAGCATTGTCTTCCACTAAAACTCAACACATAAATAAATACTTGTGGTTGAGTAAATACTGGTACAAGGAGTAAACTTTTTTGCAGGAACCCAGAGGTGGAGTGAGGAGGACAATTGCTGTCATTGAATGCCTATTATGTGCTACACACTGTGATAAGTACTTTCACAGACATTTCAGTAGTCTTCAGAGATGATTAATGCTATCAGTATTTTAACAGATGAACAAAAAAAGAGACTAAATTACTTGGTGAAAGTCACTTTTTAGTAGCTTTACCTAGGCTGTTTCTTGAAGTTTGGTCTCAGTTTTGCAGACACCTCTCAGGGTACATGTAACTTGTTTTTTGTATTGTGGGTCTGAGTGAGGCTAGTCTTTTCAAAGTTAGTAGGAAGTATAATTATCTAGACAGTGTGCTGACTATGTAGATAAGGGCAACATAAGGTGCATAACCTTGAAGAGCTGCTGTTGAATGGGGAGGTATGTAAACAGGTAATAGAAGGCAGTAAGTATTAAAGGAGCCATAAAACCAAGGAGGGGTCATTCACTTTGTGAGAGGTTTGGGTAGTGACTTTTACTCTGAGACTTCATTTCACTCTTGCACTTCCTTTTATTACCTGTAGCTCCTTATTGGAATTTACCTTACCACTTGACCCTGTGTTTTGATAGTTTCATGAATTTTATCTTTTCATTAAGATTGCTACTTCTGGAGCTAGGTTTTTTTTTTGCTGCCTCATACTATCTGGGCCATTTCACTGACCCTCTCTGGACCTCAGCTCTGTCATCTGTAAAATGAAGCTAAATGATAGATAGATATTTTATAGTCTAGGAGCAGGGCCAAATGATAGATAGATATTTTATAGTCTAGGAGCAGGGCCAAATGATAGATAGATATTTTATAGTCTAAGAGCAGGGCTAAATGATAGATATTTTATAGTCTAAGAGCAGGGCTGGTGCAAGTAGTGATCTCTGAAGGTCTGCCTGGTTTTCCCACATCTAGGAGTTTTGTGATCATCCCTTTCTAGTCCTAAAAGATGACTGGCCACCCAGGAGGCTTTAAATTTTTCATGGAGATTGCCAAGGGTTTTTTGTACATTTCATAAGTCTCTAGAATTTTCTCTGTCACCCATGTTGGTCCTGCATACCTAGCAACACTGAGACTGGGCTTCTTCTGGCCAGTCTTCCTAGACTGATAGTTAAGATTTTAAATTCAAGAGAATGTTGTATTTAAATGTGTTTTTCCAGTGTGGTTTCTCTCAGCTAGCTCACCTAGAAGTAGTGACTTCCTGGTTTTGCTTCTGGAAGACATTATTTGAGCAGTGGGGTTGAACCCACTGTTAGAATTTTTACTTTTCTAGACATTGGACCAGATGTCTAAAACTCTGTATGACGCACACTGAATATCACAGGGATCACGGAACTTCTCAGGAAGTTATAGGAACTCTGAGCTACTGCTAAGTCTACCATCAATCAGACAGTTAATAACGTTAATTGTTATGATAAAAATAAAATGTATGTGGAGTACTTATTTGCCAGGTACAATTATGTTTTTAATTTTTACAATTGCCAATGATATAAACATTGTTACCCTCATTTTGTAGATGAGGACTCTAAAGTCACATATCTTGTAATTGGTGGAAAGTGGGACTCAAATATGCTTAGAAATTTTATGTTCTAATTCCAAAACCTATTTTTCTTTTTTTTTTTTTGCACTGAGCTACATCCCAGATCTTTTAAAAAATTTTTTTTTGGCTTTAAACAATTTATTTAGCTGAAGTGACTCCCTTTTTATTTTTGATACACCTTCTCCCCATGGTGATTTACAGGATCTTCAAGCCAGTATACATATTTCATAAATATTTGGCCATATGGGTATACAGCTACATAATGCCTCAGCAGTATCTTTCAGCAAGAAAAACACTGAAGAGTAAAGACTTGACACAATTAACTAGGTAGAATGAAAATCTGCTCCAAATATTTGTTTCTGAGGTAAAGGCACCACACCTGTTCAATTAAGAAAACCATCCTTAAAACACAGGATAATTTTTAATTTTTAAGTAGGGCCTAAGAACACTTAGCTGCCAATTTGGTACTGAATGGAGAACTCCATCCCCAGCTTAAGCCATGAATTCATAGGGAATAGGTTCCAACAACTCAGGCTCCTTCCCATTGGTTCTCACAAAGTGTGCTTCTCTGGGTGGGGCAGGCTGGCGCTTTAGTTGAACCCAGGTACCTTTTTCTTTGGCTTTCTTCTGATCATTTTCCTTGACATGTTTCAGGAAGCTATCGCGGTTCTTTGAGTGTTTAATATGCTCAATATGCACGTTAATCCCTTGGCAAGGATCTTGCCCTTAACTTGCTTGTTTACAACGATGCCAACAGCATGCTGGGTCACATTGTAGACTCTTCCTGTTTTGGCATGGTCACATTTGTGTGGCATTCCTTTTTACACAGTACCCATTCCCTTGATTTCTACAATATCACCCTTTTTGTAGATTCGCATGTATGTGGTCAAAGGAATAACCCCATGTTTTCTAACATATACTGGGTTCCCCTCCTCTTTCCCTTTGTGTTTGTCATTTTGGCAAATTACTGGAAGATGGTGGTTCTGGCCGAAAGGTTAAAAAAATTTTTTTTAAAAATTTTATTTTAAAGAGAATAGAACAAAACAAAACAAAACAGAACAGAGTCAAACACAACATAGCATTTCAGAACAGAACACTGCAAGCAATACAGGTCTTCAAAACATAACAACAGGAGATTAACAATGACTACCCTAGTGTCTCTTACCTTCTTCGAAATGGTTGTTCATACATTCACACACAATAAACTCAAACAAAACAAAATAATATAAAACCAGATAAAACAAGAGTGAAAGCATTACAGGCCTTCAAATCAGACAACAAGAATCAACAATGGCTACCTTAATGTCCTTTGTTTTCGTCAAAAAAGCTGTTCCTGTCTTCTTACATATTGCAATCAAATGGTAGAAAAGAGTCTTAAACCAATCAAATCAAAGAGTAAAAGCACCATTGGACTTCAGAACCTTTTCCCCATATTTATTGGGAATTTTGTATCTTATTGAGTCTTTCAGTTTCTTACTCTAGGGAGAGGATGCGGTGTTTACACATGTGAGTTTGGTTTATTTCACTTATGAGTATGGTCTCAAGTTGCATCTATTTACCTATAAAAGCCTCAATGTGATTATTTTTTATAGCTGAATAGTACTCCATTGTATAAAAGTTCCACATCTTTTTTATCCATTCCTCAATTGATGGGCATTTGGGTTGTTTCCAAGATTTGGCTGTTACAAATTGTGCTGCTATAAACATGAGTGCACATACATCTCTGTGGTATGATGATTTCACTTCTTCTGGGAATATGCCCAGAAGCGAATAGCTGGGTCAAATGGGACTTCCAATCCTAGCTTTTCGAGGAACCTCCAGACTGATTTCCACAGTGGCTGCACCAGTCTACACTCCCACCAACAGTGGAGAAGGGTTCCTTTTTCCCCACAGCCTCTCCAGCATTGTCATTGGTGGTTTTCTTGATCCTGGCCATTCTTTCTGGAGTGAGATGGAATCTCAGAGTTGTTTTAATTTGCATTTCTCTAATGACCAATGATGCTGAACATTTTTTCATGTATTTATTTGCCATTCATCTTTGTTCAGCTGAGAAGTGTGTTTTCATCTCAGATGCCCATTTTTGGAGTGGGTCTTTGAATTTCGAGGGCCTGATTTTTTAAAAATTCTTTATATGTTCTAGGTGGAAGACCTTTGTCTGAAGGACAGTTGACTAAGATTTTTTCCCAATTTGTGGGTTTTCTTTTCAGTCTGTTGGAGATTTCTTTTGACAAGCAAAAACTTTTTAACAAGACAAGATCCCAGTTGTTGATTCTGGAAGTGTTTCCTGTGCAGTTGGATTTTTGTTCATGAATTCTCCACTACCCCTATGTCTTCAAGATTTCTACCTACTTTGTTTTCCAGAAGCTTTAGTGTTTCTGTTTTAATATTTAGATCTTTGATCCATTTTGACTTTAGCTTAGTGCATGGTGATAGGCTTGGGTCTAGTTTTAGTTTTTGGCATATGGAAAGCCAGTTTTTCCAGCACCATTTATTAAAGAAGCTATCTTTCTTCCAGTGAACATGTTTGGCCCCTTTGTCAAAGATAAAGTGGCTGAGTGTGTTTGTACTTGGGGTTGTATCTTCTAATCTATTCCATTGATCCTCAGGTCTGTTTTGACTCCAGTACCATGCTGATTTGCTTACAGTAGCTTTGTAGTATAATTTCAAGTCTGAGCTTGTGATGCCTCCTTCCCTGCCCTTGCTGCCCAGAATTTTCTTTGCTATTCTAGGTCTCTTCTGGTTCCAGATGAATTTTAAGAATGATTACTCTAGATCTGTGAGGTATGCTAATGGTATTTTGATGGGAATTGCATTAAATTTGTATAATAATTTTGGGAGAATGGCCATTTTCACAGTGTTTGTTCTTCCTATACATGAGCACGGAATGTCTTTCCATTTTCTGAGATCCTCTTCGATTTCTTTTTTCAGAGTACTGTAATTTTCATGGGATAGATCTTTTGCTTTCTTTGTTAGGTTGATTCCTAAGTATTTCATTTTTTTGGATGCTTTTGTGAAGGATGTGGTTTCTCTTATTTCTCTCGCAGTGAGTTTGTTGTTTGTGTACAGGAATGCTATTGATTTCTGAGTATTGACTTTTATCCAGCTGCATTACTGAATTTGGTTATGACATTCAGAAGTCTTTCAGTGGAGTTTTGCAGGTAAAGATTAAAAATTTTTTTGAAAAATTATTTACTTTCTGATGAGGCTCAATAAGTCACTAAGTTGCTGAGGCTGGCCCTGAATTGTAATCTTCCTGCCTCAGCCTCCCAGAGTACTGGTATTACAGACATGCACCACTGAATCTAGCTCAAAGCTTATGTTTTTAACCACTGCACTCTGCTACCTCTCCAGTGGTCTGGATGTATGTATATATTTAAGTGGGGAGGCTGCTTCATTGGGAGGAGGCAGATGTGGTTGCTGGCTTCCTTTTCTTCAGCACTTGAAAGCATCATTTAATTTTGGAGTGCTTATTGAATACTAGGTACTATATAGGTACCAGAGATACTAATTTAATTAATTTTTTATTTATTCAATAAAAAGCTACCTATTTTCTGAATAATCTCTGAAAATTTGACCTTCTATGCCTACCTAGGTTGTTCATTTTCTTTTTCTTTCTTTGCCATCACTCTAATTAGCATATCTCTTCATTATGATGCTTATTACCATTGTACTATAATGTCATGACCTGTGTGCAGCTCTTGAGGTTCTGGGGTGAAGACCGTGAAGGGCGGCGAGAAGGTGAAGAAATAAAGATGAGACAGAAAGCTGGGATCAGTTGGAGCCTTCTCTCCAGATGAGAGGAAAAGAACTGCCCCTTCACTGTTGTGGTGTTTATTTATACATTTTAGCAACTTAATATCATATGACACCCCGTTATCTTAGCAACCCACTGTTCGGATTGTTTTGGGGCTAGGTGTTCTCTGGGCTGAAGCAGCTTCTTCATGTGGCTTGCCCCAGGCATTCTTTGTTCTTGGGACAGCCTGCACATGTGGTCAATTTCCAGCTTTAACTGCTCCCAACACTATAATTGTTCACTTTTTTGTTCTACTAGATTTAGAAATTGCTAGAAAGTAGGGACTGATTATCGTTACTATTTTTTGCAGTACTGAATATTGAACCCAGAAGTGCTCTACCACTGAGCTATAGTCCCAGCCCTTTTTATTTTTTCTTCCTAGAGAGGATCTTACTTAGTTGTCCAGGCTGATCTTGAACTTTCAGTAGTCCTGCTTCAGCCTCCTTAGTGCCTGGGTTTAAAGGTGTGTGCCACCACGCCTGAGTTGTTTACAGACATGCCTTAACAACAGAATTTGGTTCCTGTGACTAGATCATGAAATGAATCGATCGCTTAAATGAGAAATTGCATAGAGTACATACATAACAATATTCAAACAAAGAAATGGTCAAAGGAAACTCCAACTTGCTTTTATTTGCATAACTCTTACTTGCAGTACTGAAATGTATAACAGAACATAAACTGTACAGTACAATACATTTAGCAAAAAATATACTGTATAAACAAGGAATGGTAGTGCATACTTGTAATGCCAGCACTTGGGAAGCTGAGGTATTACAGACAGCTAAATTAGCTAGAAATTATTATACAGTTCGAAAGATACTGGCCTGTCAAGGAAGTCAGCAGAAAAAAATAAAGGCATTACGATTGTCACTGGAAGTATATCTGAAGATGACCAGGCCTCAAGATAAAGATGCAATGGCCAGGACTACATGCCTTTCCTAAGGGATAAAGGATAAGAGATCAGGGACAAGGGATAACAGATAAAGGATAAGGGATAAGGAAATTATAATTGGTATTACCTAATCCAGTAAAAGTCCAGATAGACATCAGTCCCCAGGTGCGTGAGCAGAACCTCCAGATCCATCCCTTCCCAAAAATGCCTTTGTTCTTTCCAAGTACCCTTGCTATGTGACCTGTTTCTCTATGAGATCAATATTTTTTTTTCTATCAGATGAATAATAGCTGAGAGGCTATACTTGTAATCTTATTGGTTGATTATAGTTTGACTCACATACTCACCTCATGATTTTGTACCCACCTTGAGATTTTTCTACATAAAATATTCTTAGAGAAGTCGCCTCCATTGCAATCCACTTTTGGGACCTGTCCTGTCTCTTCAGGAACTCTCAATAAACCTTTCCTACTCTTACTCTCCTTTATCCTTTGGGATTCATTCTTTGATTTCAGGGGACACAAACTCGGCACATCTAACATCTAGCAGGTTGGGAGTTATATTTGTCTTATATGTGAGGCAGGGGAATCGCTGCAAGTTTGAGGCCAGGCTGTGCCACATACTGAGTTCAAGGCCAGCCTGAACTACATAGTGAGACCCTGCCTCAGAAAACCAAAACCAAACTCCAAACCAAACCAAACTCTAAAAACACAACACAATAAAAGACATTGAAGCCCTATAAGCAAGATGTACAGAACTGTACCAAAATAAAAACAAAAACACCCCCCCCAAAAAACCCCCCAAAAAACCAAACACAAAAAGCCCTACAAGTCCAAGCAGTGGGTTGTAAATCCAAGCAGTTGTCAAACAAGTAGATTGTTAAATGAGGAATATCTGTATTTCTTTCATTACAAAAGTATTGAGTTATGCCTGGTGTGGCACACACCTGTAATCTCAGTGCTCAGGAGGCTGAGGCAGAGGAGGGTCGCCATGAGTTTGAGGCCAGCTTGGGCTACATAAGCAATTTGCGTTCAAGGCCAGCCTGAACTACATAGTGTGACCCTACCACAAAAAACAAAAAAACCCAAAACTCCCAAAAAGCCCATACCAAACAAAAAATATTAAGTTATGCCGTACAATAAAACTAATCAAATGCTCAGTGAATTTTTACCAATGTGTGTATCCATGTAATGACCACCCAGATCAAGGTACAACCTGGTAATATATAGACTTGCCTCTGGTAAAAGGATTGAAAGTTCCAGGCTAGCCTGGGCAACTTAGTGAGATCCTGTCTCAGAAGAAAAAAAAAATTTTATTTAAAAAAGGCCCGAGATGTACTCAGTTTTACTACTGCTTACCTAGCATGTATTCAATTGCCAACATACACATAAAAAGATACAGATATACTTCTGTATCTCTAGAGTCCAGCAGAGAGATCAACAAACATTTTCTGCTAAGGGAAGATATTAAATATTTCAAACTTGATGGGGCCACACTGCAAGTTGTAGTGGGAAAGCGGCTGTAGATAATATATAAATGAATATGCATGGCTGTATTCCAGTGGAACTATTTCCAAAAGTAGGTGGTGTGTTGAATTTGGCCTGATGGGCAGTTTGCTGACTCCTTGTTGAGTCCCGTATCCAGGGACAAAATAGAAATTCAGTAAATATTTGTTGAGTTGTAGACAAGGACCTTGATCTCAGAAACTCTTTCCCTAATTTTTCAGCAATGGGGCAGCTTGAATCTCCAGGGTAAAGTTGCGCTTGGAGGGGAGCCTCCAGGAGCAGATTGCCTTTTGACAAATTGTGTTCAGCAGGGAATAAAAATGTCATCTGTTGTAGCACTTTCCTAATTTTGGTGGCCTGTGGTCTTGGGAACCATGAAAAGGGATCCATGAAAGCAGTAAAACTGTATGTTTATATAAACCCTCTGAGGTCACAGACTGTTATGTTTTATTCATTTTGACCCTGGTGCCTAGCTAATATGGGTGGACAGAGATCCATAACATTTGTTTTTGGATGAATAAATTAATTTAATTTGCTTTCCGTATTTTGACAAGCATAATAGAAATTGTACAGTTACCTACAATGAAAATGTCTTGCTTTTGGTTTCTATTGTATCATCTGTATGTGTGTACTAGCTTTCTCATGCTGCTAGGTTTTCTGGCTGACAGTGGATGGCATCATAGGACACAAACCTGTCCAGTGAGTGAATGACCTTGGACACAAGTATAGAGTCAAAGTAAGCAGCTGCTAGCAAGGCCCAGTGCTTGAATGTTTACTTTCACTTTCCTGCTCCTTATCATTATTATCTCATAATATGCTTTGCTGATTGTATAGGGTTGGCTAAAATCTGGACCAATGTTTTGAAAAGAATCAGTGATGATAATAAACACAGCTGGAAAAGGTTGAATTATTTCTCACTAGTTGTACTTTGTTTACAGATGGAGTCCTTCAAAACGAGAGGGGCTGTGAAAGAAGACAGTCTTAGTGTTGATAAAAGGATAGATTTCCTTATCTCTGGGTCTGGAATAGTAGGTTAAACTCCCGTCACTAACATTAAACTCTTTCTTCTCCAGGGATTGGCCTTCATCATCACAAATGCATTTTACTTGCTTATTTCTTTTTATTGTTCAGAACTAGTAGTTTAGAGATGTGCCCACTAGGCTAGGCAGGCATACAAGGATTGTTCATTTGTAATCTTTCTTTTCTTTTTTTTGAGATAAGGTCTTGCTATGTGGTTCAGGCTGGCCTTGAACTTGCTGTGTAGCCCAGGCTGCCTTTGGACTTTCAATGCTCCTGGCTTAGCCTGCCATTTGCTGGCATTGTATGTGTTATAATATCTAACCTGAGTGAATCTTAACTTCTACTGCCTCTCATGCCTTCCTAAAATATTTATGTGTGTTTGATGAAGATTGGAAGGGATTGGCATGAAAGGTGGGGGCAGGATGAGAATTGTTACTGTCAGTAATAAAAAACAAATCATCTGAGTGGTTCTAATAAAGATCACATATACTTTTAAAAGCACTTTGGATCTCTTACTGGATCTTCATTGCTATTCTGGGAGTAGTTCTATTTGCACAAGAGTCAGATGAAGCTTCCAGGGTAACTTCTGCAAGGTGTCATACTGCTATCAAGCCAGCAGAGCCAAGATTTGCAGCTAGGTTCTCTTACTGAGGATCTGTAATTCTTTCATTGCAGCAGTGGCTTGTAAACTGTTTCTAGGTGTTCCAGGGCTTCCCAGAGATGCCTCAGGAGTCACTAGCCAATTATTTTGTGTTACTTTTTTTTGGTGCTGGGGATGGAATTCAGGGCTTTGTGCATGTAAGCAGGGGCTCCACAGCTGAGCTACATCCCCAACACCCAATTTTTTCACTTAAAAAAATTACTACTAGTCAAGCATGGTGGCCCATGTCAGTAATCCCAGCACCCAGGAGACTGAGACAGGAGGATTCACTGTGAATTTGAGGCCAACCTGGGCTACATAGTAAGTTCAAGCCTAGTCTGAACTACAATAGTGAATCTCTGTCTCAAAAAACAAAACCAACTCAAAACAAAACAAAACAAAAAACTTATAGAAAATTTAAGCAAATTTAAAAGTAGGATGGTATAATATATAAATATTATAAAATATACATAATAATCCTCCACATGCACATTACTCATCTTCTACAATTATCACTCATGACTAATCATTCTCATTTCATCTTTTTTCTTCCATCTTCTAGGATTGTTTTGAAGCAAATTGCAGATGTACAGTATCATTTGCTGTGTAAACATTTTAGATACTGTGTATCTCCAAAAGATAACCAAAGTATCATTATCATTCCTAAAAACTAAGTTGTTAATATGCATCATTCAGTGTTTACATTTCCCATAATGACCCCCCCCCCAGTAGTGGGGATTAAATCCAGGGCCTTCACATTGAGCTATATCCCCAGCCCTTTACTTTTTATTTTTTATTTTGACACAGGGTCTTTCTCAGTTGCCCAGGTTAGGCTCGAACTTGTGATCTTTCTGTCTCAGCCTCCTGTAGTGCTGGGATTACAGGTGTGTACGTGGTTTGATCTAAATTTTATTTTTTTAAAATTAGCACGTTGCAATGCATAATGTTTACATTCTTTGTGGGAAGTTGGTACAGGTATACACATCTTAATTCTTTTTTATCTTCTTCCCCTCACCTCTCTCTCTGCTGCTTTTGTCTCTTGCTTGCCTTCTCTCTTTCTCTTTTTTTTTTTGCTTCCCTTCTCTTTTATAAAAGATCTATTTCTCTATTTCCTTGTACTTATTTTTTATTTTTCTCTTTATTTATATTTGAGTTTCTTATATAAGTGAAATCCTGTGATAATTAAGCTTGTGTATCTGATTTATTTCACTTAACATGGTCTGAAAGTGCATCTATATTCCTATAAATGATTCAAGTTTATCTTTGTTTATGGCAGAGTAGTACTGCATTGTGTGTAGATACTGCAGTTTCATTATTCATGCATCTGTTGATGGGACTATAGGCTGTTTCCAAGATTTAGGCATTATGAATTGTGCTGCTATAAACATGGATATAATGTCTTTTAACTCCTTTGGAAAATTACCTAGAAGGGGAATAACTAGGTTGAATAGCTAGTTTTGGTTTTTTGAGGAATCTTCAGAATGATTTCCATAGTGGTTGTACTAGTTTACATTGCCACCAATCATGTACAAGGGTTTCTTTTCCCTGAAGCTTTCCCAGAATTTGTTATTATTTGATTTCTTGGTGCTGGGCATTCTTTCCAGGATAAGATGGGATATCAGTGTTATTTCATTTAGTGTTTTTCTAATTGGCAGTGATGTTGAACATTGTTCTGAGAAGTGTCTATTCATTTCATTTGCCCATTTTTTGATTGGGTCTTATTTGGGTAAATATAATTTTTTTGAGTTTTCTATATGTCCTAGATATTAGTCTTCTGAGGAATAATTGGCAACATTTTTTCCACCATTCTATAGGTTGTCTCTTCATTTTCTTGGCTGTTTCTATTGCTGTGCCAGAATTTTTTGATATGATCCCATTTATTGATTCTTGGTACTACTTCCTGTGCAATCCGAGTTCTAATCAGAAAGTCCTTTGCTATGCCTGTGATTTCAAGAACTTTACCTGTTTTATCTTGCAGCCAATTAAGTGTTTCTGTTTTATCATTTAGATCTTTGATCTATTTTGGTTTTATATATGTGGTTTCAGATACATATGATGAAATATATAGATCTATGTTCAGTCTTCTGTATGTGGATAACCAGTTTTCCTAATATCATTTGTGAAAGAGGCTCTTTCCTCCAGAGTCTGTTTTTGGTCCCTTTGCTAAAGATCAAATAGTTGAATGTGCTTGGCGTTGTTTCTGTATCCTCTGTTCTGTTCCATTGATCTACATGTCTATTTTGGTGCTAGCACTATGCTGTTTTTTTTTTTCTTTTGATACCAGGAATCGAACTCATGACCTTGAACTCACAACCTAATACTTGCCAGACAGGTGCTTATACCGCTGAGCTAAATCCCCAGCCCCTTTTTTTTTTAAATCACCGTAGCTTTGTAATTTGAATTTTAGGATTGTTTTCTCTAGTTCTTTTTTTTTTTTTCAGTACCGGGGATTGAACTCACTACCTTGCGCTTGCCAGGCAGGCAAATTAGGCCGCTGAGCTAGATCCCCGGCCCTTGTTTTCTCTAGTTCTATGAAGAATGCTATTGATATTTTGACTGAGATTGCATTAAGTCTGCCTATCAGTTTTGGAAATATGGCCATTTTCACTATATTGATTCTGCCTATGCAGGTACAGGGCATATCTTTCCATTTTCTGATGTCTTTTCTGATCTCCTTTTTCAGGGTACTATAGTTTTCATTGTAGAGGTCTTTCACTTAGGTTAATTTCTAAGTGTTTAATTTTTCTTGGTGCTATTGTGAATAGTATTTTTTCCTAATTTCTTTCTCAGTGAGTTCATTATTGGTATATAAGAAGTGCTGTTGATTTTGTATTCTGCTACATTACTGTATTTGGTTATTAATTCTAGGAATTTTTTTGGCAGTTTAAAAAAATTTTTTTTTTCTCCTCTCTCTCTTTTTTTTTTTTGTTTTTGTTTTTGTTACCAGGGATCAAACTCACGACCTTGCACTTACCACACAAGTGCTTGAACCACTGGGCTAAATTCTGGCCCTCTTGGCAGATTTTTTGAGTCTTCTGTGTAGAGGATCATGTCATCCACAAATAATAATATGACTTTTGCTTTTCCTATACATACCCCTTCTATTGGTTTTTCTTGCTCATTTGCTGTTGCTGATTTTTCTTTTTTTTTTTTAAAATATGGAACGCTTCACGAATTTGTGTGTCATCCTTGTGCAGGGGCCATACTAATCTTCTCTGTATCGTTCCAATTTTAGTATATGTGTTGCCAAAGCGAGCACTCTTGCTGATTTTTCAAGTGCTGTGTTGAATAGGAGTGGTAATAGTGGGCATCCTTGTCTTATTTCCGATTTTGGAGGGAAAGCTTTCAGGTTTTTCCCATTTAATATGTTATTGGCAGTAGATTTGTTGTAAATGGTTTTTATTAGATTAAGATAAGGTGGTTTTTCTTTTCTTTTTTTTTTTTTCTTTTTTGGAGACAGGGTTTCACTATGCAGTTAGACTGGCCTTGAACTCATCTTGTAGCCCAGGCTGGCCTCAAACTCTCAGCAACCCTCCTGCCTCAGCCTCCCATGTGCTGGGATTACAGGTGTGTGCCACCATGCCCGAATTTCCCTCTCTTATCTTTCCTTGAAATTTTATTTTTTGGATCCTGATGATCAAACCCACAGCTTTGTGCTTGCTAGGCAAGTACTCCAGTGCTAATGTCATTCCCTCAGCTCTCCTTGACAATTTTATATTGAAGAAAGTGGATCATTTCTCTTGAAGAGTTTCCCAGTTTCTGGATTTTTTCTGGATAATTTTTTTGATTATCTCCTTACAGTGTTATTTAAGACATTCTTATGTCTATGTGTTTTCTATAGATTGTTTAATTTTTTTTTTGTCTTTTTGAGATAAGGTTTCATTGTGCAGTTCAGGCTGGACTTGAACTCACTTCGTAACCTAGTCTGACCTTGAACTCTCAGCAATTCTCCTGCCTCTGCCTCCCAAGGCAGTGATTTATAGGCATGTGCCACCACACTTGGCTATTAGTTTAATCTTTTTTAAAACATTTTTTCACATATTTATTTGCTGTTCGTATGTCTTCTTCTGAGAAGTGTGTATTCATCTCAGATGCCCATTTTTGGATTGGGTCTTTTTTTAAACTATTTTTTATATATATATACATACACATATACGTATGTTTTTTCTTTCAGCTTCTCACACTAATGAAACTACGATGTTTACACATGCGTGTCTTATTGATTTCACTAATATGTTCTTGTTTCATTCATTTACCTATAAAAATCTCCAGTTATTAGTTTAATCTTGAGGCTTGATTAGGTTTAGTTTTTTTCTTTTTTAAAAGAATATTCAATCATATTGATGGGTAGGCTCAGAGAGGTTTTTAACTTGATGTGTTCCTTAAAATATTTTTATCAGCTTTTTGCCTGATGGTTAGGAGCTATTGATGTTTATTAACCTGTATCTATTGTTTCATTAGAAACTTAATTGGATAATGAGGTTCCTAATTAATTTAATGTGAGTATATTTGAAAAAGAGGATACCAATGTTTAAAAATAAGTTTTGAAAACTAATGGGTTGAAGGACCATGGATTTAGCTCAGTGGCCTAAGTGTCTCCCTGGCAAGCACAAGGTCGTGAGTTCTATTCCCGGTGCCGCAAAAAACAAAAAACAAAACAAACAAACAAAAAACTATTGGGTTGTAGGTGTTCTCTAATAGTACCAGTTATAACAACAACCAGGAACTATGAAATGGGGACAGTGACTGTAACTAACTAGTAAGGGTTTTAAAATATTTTAACTTCCTCATGGTTGTTTTTGGCCTACATTTTCCCCCAACCTAACAGTTAAACCCTTATACCAAAAAGGGGGAGATGGAAGGACTTTGTTACTACATAGCCACAGTTGGGGGAGGGAACACGAAGGAGTATAGTTCTACTTTAATGAGCAAAGGAAGTGGTTAAGTTGTCAGGGCTTATGTGGCCTGAAGAAGAGCCAGAAAAGTGGCCTTGGGAACATCTAAGATTGGATACTCTTAGCTGAGCAGGGGAGTTCCTTTTCTTCACCTCGTATTACACAGCCTAAGAGGACTCCTTTCTCTGTCCAAAGAGCCTGGCCATCAAGCTTCCGTTGTCTCATATCTGATATGTTCCAGGCCTGTGTTCTTGGTAGCTGTGTTTAGAGTAGATTCTTAGGAATTCTGAGCTGATAATCTTAGGACAAGGAGTGAAGGGCTTCTTGTTTTTTTCACCCTGTTCTCTAAGGACCAAGAGCAGGAACTCCTTAGCGGTAGCTTTGGCTGATCCTTGTTAGCAAAACCTTATGTCATTCTGGCCAAGAGCAGAACTGCGGAACGCTTGGTGTTCTCTAGCTTTCGCAGGGGTCATAGGCAGGCAGGACAGGAGAGCAAGGCCTTAATTAGCTAGGAACTCCTGGAGCACAGCCAGTTGGCAGTGTCTTCCCTCAGCTACTTGGTAGGACTGGCTCCTTCTCCTTTGACAGTGCAGGCACCCTTCTCTTTATAACCTCTGAGAGATTTAGGGTGTGTGGTTTGGGGGTGATTTTGTTTTGTTTTGTTTTTCTGAGACAGGGCCTCACTGTGTAATCCAGGCTGACTTCAAATTTGTGGCAATCCTCCTGCTTCAGCTTTCAGAGTGCTGGGATTACAGGTGTGTGCCACCAAACTCAACTCAGGGATGATTTATAGGACAGAGGAATGGAGTGACAAAAATGTCTTCCATCTGTGTAGTATTCTTTAGCCACTGAAACAGTTTAATTTGTTCTAAACCAACAGTTCTGTGAATTGTAGATGAAGAAATTGAAGCCCAGAAAGGAGAAGTACTTAATTAAGGTTATAGCCAATTAGACTCTAGATTTCCAGACTAGAGCTCTTTCGGTAAGTACAATGTATGAGAAGGGGAAGGAGGACAGTGTTTTAAAACAAGTAATTTTTATGTATCAGGAACTGTATAAGGTACAAGGTACTCGCTTAGGATTTCACAACATTCTATAGTCAAATTTTTGATTGCTTCTCTTTTTTTTTTTTTT
>RJWT010019364.1:0-18437 GCA_004365215.1 Cuniculus paca
CATTTGTGTATCTCTAAACCCGTCACTGAGTCTCTGCACCTCTGAAATTACATAGAGGTATTGTGGAAACCGAATGAGACAATGGAGGAATAAGTCTTGCACAGACTTAGTACTCAGTAAATATCTTTCCTGTTTCTACACCCCAGTTCAAAGTAGGAAGTAAAATTTTCTCAGAATATGAGGCCATCATGCAGTATTACAAGCCACTTCCTTATCATGTAGTACACTAACTAGTGTTTTTTGAGAGATAAACCACAGAGTTCAGGATCTTTGCCCTACTATCTCTTCCAACCAACTTCCCAGATGTTTTCCTACCCACTGATCTTTCTTATCTTCAGAGTGTGGGACAAGAGAGAGAAGTAGTTTACTCAAGGAATAGAAACAGTAGACAGAAGGAACATAAGTAACAAGAATGCATTCGTTGGCACCACCACCGCATGTATAGTGTCATCATCATCACCATCATCAAAGCCTATACAAGATGTGAGTTGTGAATAAAATAACTTCTAAATGAAACGATAATGCCACCATACAGTTTTGTGAAACCAGAAGACAACCCAATGTTGATACTGAATATTCAACTTGTTTCTTTTACAGTGATGTTGCATTTATCACTATGGAAGGCCTTAAAGTGAGTGTTAGTTTCTGAAGACTTAAGGTAACATTATTCTTTTATGTCTATGCCTACCTAATATAGTTTTTCTCTCAAATTCCTGCTACAGCATCTGGTAATAATTAAATCTTAGTAAAACCAGGTACTTACCCTATTTCACCAAGGAGGCAGTTACATTCTGTAAATCCTTCCTAGAGCAAGGTGTGGAAAGAGTGGTGGAGGGTACTTGTAAGACAATAGGCCTTAGGCCATCATAGGGATCCAGGATGACATATGCTCATACTACATCCCAAAACCAATGTACCTTTTGATCATGATCTATGTAGCTGGTTTTTGTCTTGTGTTATCAAACAAGATTGAAGTTTTCTCAGTTCTCTCTGCTTCATCTAAAAAAAGAGATCTTTTTTCTCTAAAGGGTCATGTAGTAAATATCTTTGACTTTGTAGACTATGTTATCTCTGATATGACTACTCAACACTGCCATTGTAGCATCAAAGCAGCCACAGATGAACATGCAAGGCTCAAAATAAAAAGTATGGAAATAGATCTTTCTTAAATGGGAAGGGGATCAAGAGATGGAAGGAAGGGATAGAGGGGAGGAAAAGAGGATAAAAAAAGAATTAAGATATGTTTTGTATGTGTATCAACTCCATACAAAGAATGTAAATATTATGCACTGCATACATGAGGTAATAAAAATAAATTTAAAAATTGCAAAAACGTGGATCTAAACCATTTCACCTGGATTAGAATGCATTTTTAGGGGCACATGAGGATTTCTGGATATTTAAGGCCTGACTCATGATTCCACATAAATATATTTTCTTTTCCTAATAAATATTGAACAAGGAGTAACACTGAAGTCTTATTGCTTCATAGTGTAGAGCCTGGGAGACTGGCATTTTTTGGAACCTTAGAGTCCCTTCACCATTCTGCTTCCAAGGCTCAGAGTGGCATTCCTGCACATTCTGTTTTCTGTGAGTGGTGGCCCATGTAATTGTGCAATATGACACCAAAATGGTGATGTGCAGGCATGTTGTCAATGCCTGCCCCTCTCTAGTCTGCCCACAAACTCTCCTCTTCCTCCATTCTACACAAGTTTTATTGACATTTGGATTGGTAATAGAAAACTAGTTCAGACTGAAAACATTCTTTCAAATGTTTGCAGTCTATGTTTTGTGCAGATGTGTGGCTCAGTGGTAGAGCTCTTGCCTGACATGTGAAAGGTGTTATTTTTGTTCCAAAGAACCCCACTTCCAGACTTGTTTAGAAAGGGTCTGTTGGTATTATTTTGTCATAGTGTGAGCAATGTTTGAGTATTTCAAAAACTAGTTTAATTTGTCTTTTTAAATCTTTCTGTAGTGAGCATGAATTACTTTGTAATAAAAAATAATTTTATAGGAAATCAATTTAGGAAAAGTGTGAGTCAGGGATATGTGGAGTACATCTCAAAGGTCAACATCATGCAAGACTTATCATTATTTTCCCATGAAATACCTTTGGGTGCATTGTCAGAATTTAGAGCGAGCTATATCAAATATCAGTCTAACTCAGCACGACATTTCTTTTCGCTTTTATGCTAATGCTTAAAAGCTTGAAACTCTGCACTCCATTTCATCAAATATTTATTGAGTACCTACTATGTGCCAAGTATTATGAATACACGATTAACAAGACATGAGTCTTTTGTAATTTAAGTCAATAACTGCCCTCCTAGAGATGTATGCCTCTTTGAAAATCTCTGATGGTTGATAATATTCTTCAAGGTAAAGAAAAAATTCACACAATGTTCAAAATAATTCATACTTGAATATCTATATTTCCATTGCTTTAATAATTTAGGATTATGCTGAATCATTTTTACCAAAAACACAAACACACAAAACACAAATTTGTGGCTCTTCACTAAGGCACCATTACTATCCTACTTCTGAATCAATAGCATTTCAATTCTTTCATTTGTTTTGGAAGAAATTATTTCAATCTGTTAGGTCCTTGAGCCAAAGCTCTGTTTGACTTTGAGATCCCGACTAGGATTTCATAAGGTAAAACTGTTTTTAAAGTTTAAATCAAGGGCTGGGGATCTAGCTCAGCGGTCTAAGCGCCTGCCTGGCAAGCGCAAGGTCGTGAGTTCAATCCCCGGTGCCGCCAAAAAAAAAAAAAAAAAAAAAGTTTAAATCAAGGCATGTTTCAAACTGAAGTTGCTAAGCCCTGGGTAACAAACAATTAAACAATTAACATACCAAAAATATTTAAATATGGGCTTAGGGAATCTGCAAAATCTTCCTACATTATATATTACAGTTATTTTTCTGAGCTAAAATTTTAAGTAATTTTAATTTTTTTCATCTTTGTTGTATATTTATTATTGCTACATTCAGGAGTTTTTTGTTTTTTTTTTTAAAGGATGATTGTCTTGGCATGGAGTTTTCATTAAATAGAATGCCAGGAACTTGGAGATATCTTGAACATAATACTGGTTTTGGTGGAAAGACAAATTTAAGCCCAGAAGTAAAGTAACTTGTAGGAAGATAAATTGTTTTGCATAGTGCCTTGTGAAACACAAGTATGTGAAAACTAGTATCTGTTAGTACATCGTCCAACAGATTCCCAATCTTGCCCCAGACCATTTGCCCATACTGTTGCATACAGCTATTCTTTGGACCTGTACTTTGCTTAAAACACTCTACATATTTTTAAAGGTTTTTGGTGGGTTAATTTATTCATTTACTATATACTTATTGAGTACCTACTCAGTGCCAGGTGCTGGTCTTGGCACTAATTTAAATGTTAGCAAATGACCAAACAATGGATATTGTTTCAGATCCATACAAACAAGAATTTTGTGGCCAGTTGTGTGTATGGTGTATACACAAGCATATATGTGGAAGATAGAGCATGAATGAGATGGTTGTCTCTTCTTTCCTGACTAAAATCTGCCCAGTTTTCTAACTGCCCTTATATGCTAAACATGCACTACTAAAATAAACCTGTTTCTGAGAAGCGTGTATACACGAAAGCTCTGGATTTTATTTGATGATTAAATGCTAATTTTCCTTTCATAAATTCATTTCATATTTTTGAATAGGATGGTACTTTCAAAAACCCTGCATCTGATTAGATTTGGGACACTAAACATTTCAGCACAATGATACATTTATTAGGCTTGCTGCAGGTTAAATTTTATTGTGAAGTAGAAAAAACTTTCATTAATTTTAAGACTGTGCTTTCAGAATGATACAATAGTCAAATAATGTATGACATTTTACAAGTAATGTCAGATTCAGAAATATTGCTTTCCCTGGTTAAATTATCTCTTGCGGTTATAAAACTGACAGTCAGTTGTTAGCGACTCCTGATCATTCTTATGTTCTTGTTTTCTGTTTTTTGGGTTTTTTGGTTTTGGTTTTGGTTTTTTTCTGTTCACTCCTTGAGCAGCAGTTTGGCCTTCTGTTTGCTTGTGCTCTCTTTTCTGTGGGTCCGCCCGGGCTTCTCTTTTCAATCGTCATTTGATGTTACTGGTCTTGCTGCCACTGCCTCTCGGCCCTTGGATTCCAGATTGCGATGCTATATCCATCTGTTCTGTCCCGACTGTCAGTGGAAATTGTTGCTCTTTGCCGGATGGAGCATCAAAACTGACACTCTGGCTCCTGCTTATTCAGGGGTGGGTGGTGCATGGAAGGGATGTAGACTTCTTGGTGAAACATTTAGGATTTCTCTGAAATCCCCAGAGAATAACATGCAACTTCACTTAACGGCAAACAGCAGACAAAGTTGTAGAACTAAAAATACAAGCGGCAGAGTAATTTAATGTTTTCAGCTCTGAACCTAAGGACACTCCTTGCACTGTTATTGTGGTAGCGCATACACTTATCTCCTGAATGTTTTGGGTGGGAGGGTGGGAAGAGTTTAGAAATTTTTAGGTACTGGTATTAAAATGCCACCAATGCACAAAGGTCTTTCCATGCGCACAAAATAACCATGCTACACAGAGCAAGAAATTACCTAAGTAAACTTTTAAAACCAACGCATAGCTGTAGCATAAAATACTTAGCATTGTGGACGATAAAACCAACGCCGTCGACTAGCCGAGTAAGGCTACCCCTGTTGATATCTTACAAATCAGTATTTTAAACTTACTTTCAAGTCACACATAACACGAATAAATGAGTAAATAAGAAGCCTTAGAGTATGTGTCAAAAATGTAGGAGGAAGGCCACAGCCAATCTTTACTGAAAAATCTGCCACTATGAAGTTACACGTTACCCAAAGAGTTTTTAGCTATTTTTCCATTTATATCCCTCCAACTCACAAAGTTTTGAGATAAAACCATGCAAAGTGATGTACAAGGTCCTGGTTTGGGTATGTCAAGGGCGCAGCAAGGGACGGAAGGCTGGAAGGGAAAATGGTAAACATTCTAAAAGGGAAAATACGATTTTTAAAAAATTGCTCCCCCCAAAAAACACACACGGTAAAACCTAGAATCTTCCTAGAATCTGTGTTCTCACCTTCCAGAATAGATGTTGAGCTTTTCAACAAGCCCACAGTAAAAGTCTGCCCACTCCAGGAAGCCACAATCTCTTTCCAAACAAGGCCTGGGGGTTGGGGGTGGGTGTGACTACGGTCGCCGCTGTCCGTCTGCGCTCGCCCTAGGTGGCGACCCAGGACGGGAGGTGCGCCCCAAGGTGACAAGACTCCGCCAAACACCGGAGGCTCCTCCAGGGGAGAGGGCGGCGCTCCTTTGGACGTGAGGCGCCTCTGCCAGAGCTGCCGCACAGAAACGGAAACCACGAGCGGCTCCGAAGTGAGTCAAGTGATGAAATCAGGGCTGCTCGGGAGGAAGCGCTCCGACCTGACAGTGACAGAGGCGACCCAGCCCTGCCCGCGCGTGGAAGCCGCGCCGGCCGCCGCGGGCGCCCTCGCCAAGTGCGGTCCTGGGGGCTCCGCACCCCGACCTGCGGCTAGGCGTGCGTGGGAACCTAGACCCGTGCTCCGGCCACAAGGTGACCACTCCGTGCCCGGTCGGCGGCGGCGGCGGCGGCGGGAGTCCTCGAGCGCGGACGGCGGCGGCAGCGCTGGGCGGAGCGGCGGCCTCCGCGGGCGGCCTCACCTGAGCCCCAGGTAGGGCAGGGCGGGGCGCGGCGGGGCGGGGTCGGGGGCGCGCAGGCGCGGACGGGCCTCGCCCCGCGGACGCCGCGGCCGGGGCTCACCTGAGACTCCGGGAGCGGAGCCTCGGCGCGGCCTCTCCTGGCAACGCGGGAGGCCCCGTGGGCAGGCGGCGGCGGCGGCGGCGGCGGCGGCGGCGGAGGAGGAGGAGGAGGAGCTCGTGTGAGCGGCAACTGTAGCGACTGCAGCCGGAGGCGCCGCGGTCGCCACCTGCGCCTGGCTCCCGGCCCGCGTCCAGCGCCGCCCGCCCCGCGCTGCCCTGCCCTGCCCACGCCAGGTAAGCGGGCCGGGGCCGGGGCCGGGGCCGGGGCCGGGGCGGGGGTCGGGGTCGGGGTCGGGGTCGGGGTCGGGGTCGGGGCCGGGCCGGGCGGGTCCCCGCGGCGTCGGAGGAGGAAGCGCGGCCGGTTGAGGGCTCGCGAGCGGGGCCGCAGTTGCCCCTCGGGAGGCCGGGCGCGGTGCCCGAGGCCGGGGACTCCGCTCCCCTCCCGCCCGCGGAAGCCTTGGCGGAGCGGCCGGCCGCGGGGCCCGGGGCGGCCGCGCTTCCTCGCGGGCAGCAGGTGGCCGGAGCCCCGCGCTGCGCCGGCGAGGCCGAGCCCGCGGCGGGGAGGCGGGGCTGCGCGGCAACTTTCCCGGACCGGGGCCCGCCGAGCGCGTCGTGGGGCCCCCGCGGGGCGGGAAGCGCCGAGCGTCGGGACGCGGACTCCCCTCGCGCCCTGTGTGGACCGCGCGCTTCCCCGCGGGCGCTCGCTCTCCCGCCGGCGCGGCGCCCACTTTCCGGGGCGTCGGGGCGAGTCCAGGGCTTCCCCTGCTGGCGGGAGCAGAGCCAGCTGCCGCGCTCCCGCCGCGCGTCGCCCCTAGGGGACCTGTTGACTTGGGGACCGGCTGTCGCGGCGGCGGCTCGCCCGTGGCACATGACTCAAAGGTTCGAGTAAACTTTGTTTCAGGATCCTGCCACGTCTGAACCTGGGTGTGCCAGGCCTGAGTTCCTCTCCCGCCTAATTAGGCTTTTTCTGGAGTCCAGGAATTAAGGGTGAAACTGACGCTTACCGTGGACTTCTATTTCCTTCCCTCTCAAATTCATCAAAAAAGTATTTCTGGTTTTGGAACCCCACCGTTACCCTTTCTTCCAATTTTTAGAACATGTTAATATAACTTTGCTATGGAGAGTAAACGACATAATGAAGACATTTCAACTAAAAGTCTATTATTAAAATCAGAAAGTGACTTTAATTTAAGAATTTCTGGTTGTGGGAAAATCTGTTGCTTCTTTTATTGTAGATTTTTTTCTTTGAGTCTGTGGCTAAAATACATTAGGTTAAAGACACACCCTGCAATTGGATTTGTTTGAATAACTTTTACTATTTATATCTGAAGCCTAACATACATGTTTAAACATTCTGAGCAGTTTATTTATATCAACTATTTTTCTTTTCATATTGTTGAGCCATCATTTTTATATAGAAATTTCTCATGATAAATAGCAATTCCACACCCTAAATATGTTTAGTTCTCGCTTTAATTTTTAAAATATATTTTAAATTGGACATTTAATTTAAAATGCCTTAGGCAGTACATATAATTTTAAGAAGATGCATTTAAAAGCTGAAAACAAAAATACCACCAAAGCGTAAAAGGTCATAATTATTCATTCAACCAGGACATTTCTGCTTTTCTCAGAAGAGCTTCACCTACCCTCATACTGTCTCCATACAGAGAAATAAAGTGCTAAATGCTATTTAAGAAGTAGAGTAGGTGTTGCTGTCAGCATTTTGAATATTAACTTAATTTTCACTGGTTATTGGGCAGATGTCAGATTATCTTTATTCTTACCTGTAGGGAGAAATGGAACGTGTTTTTGTTAGCTAGAGTGACAAAGTGCCTCAATTTCTGTTTGTAAAGGGATCAAGTGCTTCCCTGTATTAAGATAATGAGGGTTTAAAAAAAAGATAATGAGGGCTTAGGATAATCAAAATTTCCTTTAGTTCTAGCATTCTTAGGCTTCCCTCTTGCTTTGAGTAGTCAGCCAGCCCATCCAGGTTGTGATTAAAGTGAAGCTGACAGATATCTTAACTTCATTTCAACCTGAGGATTAGAGCTAGAGACAGCATTATAACTCCAGTGACTTGACTCAGCATTCCTGTATCATTAAATTTCACCACCCACATTCGCATTCATCATTAGATGTCTATCCTTTTTTTTTCATGTAGTTTGTAAGGCTTTTGTAATTAGAAAAGAGTCATTGTCCTCTGTCTAGCTCTGATTTACCTAAATTTCTTTTTTCTTTTTTTTTTTTTTTTGAGACACGGTCTTACTATGTAGTTCAGGCTATTCTTGAACTCAACCCAGGCTTGTCTTAAACTCCCGGCAATCCTTCTGCCTCAACCTCCCAAGTGATGGGATTATAGGTCATGCCTGGCTTTACCTAAATTTCTGCGTATCCAAGTGATGCTTGGTTCCATGGCGATTTAGTGAGGACTTCCTACTCTTCTTCTGCTGTGGATCACATGCATATTGAAGATGCTGTGTGGTTTGAAATTTTTAATCCTTTCTTGGTATTTCATAGCCACAGTTAATTTTCTGAGCCAACTTGAACAACATTGTTTATTCTTCTGATCTTTTATTATATTGGCTTAAAACATATTTTATAAGGCAGTAACCCAGTGTCTTCCATCCACTTGCAATACTCCAGACTTTTGGTTTCAGGCATATTTCTTTAACATTAATATTTTAAAAACTGCAGTTCTTTGGTTGAAAAAAAAAAAGCAGTGTTTTAACTCAGTACCCTCTAGTGTGCATATAATAATGCAACAAGTTTCACAAAACAGTCCGTATCCTTACGTGAATGTTCTTTTATTATTTTTGAAAATTGGCCTTAACACACTAGATTCCTTTTATGACAATGTGAAAACA
Source organism: Cuniculus paca (assembly GCA_004365215.1). Taxonomy (NCBI): domain Eukaryota; kingdom Metazoa; phylum Chordata; class Mammalia; order Rodentia; family Cuniculidae; genus Cuniculus; species Cuniculus paca. The sequence goes on from RJWT010019364.1 coordinate 8,690, forward strand.
GTAGTATTGTACTGAATTTACATTTTTAAGTCTCATTTATCTGTCTCATACACAAACACACCCACACAAGAAAAGTTACTTTTTTGTAAAATTATACTGTAATCCTAATTAAGCATTTCACGGGTGGCTCAAGGTTGCAAAACCTTGCTGTTAGATTAAATCTCTCAAACAATAGGAGTCTATGAAATGTCATTGTACGGTATTGTAGTTTCATGGGTTCTCAATGTATTTGGGGAAACAAAAACTTGAAATATTTTTTCTGAAAGAATTTTTGATGAGATTAATTATCAAGTGAAAGTTTGAGAAACAAAAATAATTCAGTCCAGCTCTATTTTCACCTTAATTTTTATGGCTAAGTTCCGAGTTTTGGATGGGAATCTAAAAAACTTTTTAGAAGTATAGCCCAAATTAATTAATTAATTATTTTTACTCTGAGGCAGAGCCTTGCTAAGTTGCCCAGGCTGGGCTTCAGGTTCCACCCTCTTGCCTCAGCTTCCCTAGCAGTGAAGATTGCAGGTGTATGCCTGTATATATTAATGGGTGTGATCGAAATATACAGGGAGTATTTAAGCTTTTAAAATTTATTACAGTAAAAGACATATCGCCATTAATCCTCCTCAAGATAACCACCCTCCTTAAGCGTACTTATTCTATCATTCTTGCCACTTTCTGAAGTGATCCACTATATTCTCTGATCATACTTCACATGTATGTACAAATACACACAGGTGCAGAAGCACAGTATAATTTACATCACAGGTGTAAAACAAAAGATGGAAATATACGCAGGATCTTTTCTCAGCTTGGATGATGTGGGTATAGGCTCTGAGTACACTTTCCTAAAAGAGGCAAGACTACAACTGAGTGTTAAGAACATCAGTTGTTAGTTAGGTGGGCGGAGGGCCACACCTGCACTCAGCACTCAGAAGCCAGAGGTGGGAGGATCATTGGAGTCCTGGAATTTGAGACCAGGTTGGGCAACAAATGGGACTTTTATCTCAAAAAATAAAAAGTTACAAAGGTAAAAACAACAAAAGGAAGATATTCTTAGAAGTAAAGACTACAAAAGAATAACATACAGGTGAACAATGAAGTCTTTTGTTAGACTATAAAATTTTGGCTCATTCAGTTATAAATCCAGAAAAAAGCAAGAGTCAGATCTTGTGGAACGATTTTGAGGAGCGTGGGTTCTAGCTTGAGGACTATGGAAAGTTGTTGAAAGACTACACGCAGAAGAATGGTTCCAGTTCATATTTTTAAAAAGATCCACCCCTCGGGGGATCTGCTGAGGATGGATATCAGGAGGGCAAGAATATCCATTAAGATGCCAGTTAAGGGGCAACTGTGGTGCCCTGGTCCAGAGCCGATGGTTTTAGGGGCGAAAAGGTGTAATGTGCTGAGCCAATTCCTTGGCCTGGTGGTTGCTGGCTTATTCTGTGTGGGCTGGCTGCAACAAAATACTCTGGCCTAGGCGACTGATAAACAGAAATGTACTACTCTCAATCTGGAGGCTGAGAAGTCCAAGACTAAATACTGGCAGATTCAGTGGCTGGTGAAGGCCCATTGTTTGCATGGTAGAAGGAGAAAAGGCTAACAGCCTTCAGCCTCTTTTCTAAATCCGGATCATAAAGTCAGAACCCTCATGACCTAAGCACTTCCCAAAAGCCCTTACCTGTTAATACTAATACTTTTGGGATTAGATTTCAAAATATGAATTTTGGAGGGACATAAATATTTAGACCACAGCTCTTCTGAAGGCTAAGAAAGGAGAGCATGTGGCAGTTCATTTCAAGCCTAATTGTGAAGTAAAAAAGTGTTTCAAGTCAAGATGGGGAGAGGCTTTAGAACGTACCTAAACAAACACAGGAGAAGAAGCCATGTTCCACTGTACTCTGCCTAATCAATTTGGATTGCTGTTATTCCCATGTCATTTATTTCAATTCCGTGCTATTTAGGGACCGTTTGGTCCTATCCAAGATCTAGACTTCATCATTTAGAAGTGAACAGTTGACTTTGTGATTGAAATGTCTTGTAGCTTTTGTTTATGAATACTTCACAATTGAACACATCACTCATGATGAGGAACCAAAAGAGGGCAGCTTTTACTTAAAGAACATAGAGTAAACCAAAAGCAAAACACACAGCAACAGCAGCAAAAACAAAAACAAAAAACAGGGCAAAAGATTAGTGGATGTTAGCTGCCTTTTGTTCAAATCCCTAACTAGTCCTTCGTGTGCTCTATCAGTTTTACAAAATAAATTAAATCTGTTCTCTTTTTCTCATTCCTTTCACTCCCATCCTTTCTTGCCTACTTTCTATTTGTCTGTCTGAATTCTTTTTTTTTTTTTTTTGTCTTTTCGAGACAAGATCTCATTATGCAGTTCAGGCTGGGTCTGTCTGAATTCTTTCAGGAGCTTTTCAGGTTGGTTCCTCACACTGCACTCAGAGAAATTGTATTTTCCCCAATATTTGGACATGATAACACCCACTTAAAGTGCTTCATCACACTTAGGTTAAAGCACACTTCTTACCATGACCTAAAGGCTTGGTATGATTCAGCTGCTGTCAAGCACGTACCACTCTGGTCATTACTCTGCTCTTTGCCCTACCAGCCTTTTTTTATTGCCATGTTTCTCTTGCCTCTAGGTCTTTGTAAGTATCATTTTCCCTGCCTGTAATAGGCTTTTCCCTCCCACTTTGGCTTATGCAGCTAATGCTCAATCTTCAGGTTTCAATTTGCACTCCTTTTCTTTTAGCACTAACTATAGCTAGAAGTTCCTCACCAGTCTCTCCCCACCCCCCTCAATCCCATGGAGTAAAGACTTTAGCCTGAAGAAATAAAGTCCTACTTAGTATTTGGGAATATGGCCCAGATAGCCCATATCTGAAAAATGATTTGGGTTATTAATATCTTTATTTTTTGTCAATTAGTTTATATTTATTTCCATAATAAGGATTGATCCTTATTATTTTATTACTGCATAGTTACATGCCAGGAATTACTTTAAGCAATTTACGTATGAGGTGCACACTATTTTTTCCTCCCTATCTTAGATATAGGAAAATTAAGGGATGTAGTAATTTGCTTTCATCTACAAGGTTAGTGAAATCTGTGAGCCAAGATTTAAATCCAAGCAAGTCTGATGCCTGATCCTGTATTTCCATCCTACTTTATGCCTATGTAGATAACATTATATAGGATCGTTAAAAGATTTACAGCAGTAACAACAAAAATTCAGTTTCCTTTGTCCCTCCTCCTGCATCCCCAGTGGTGCTGCCTAAGAGCAACTACTTTCATTTCTTTTAGATGTTTCTTCCAGTATTACTGAAATAATATGCTTTTACTGCTGTTTCTTAATTTATCAATATTTGGCATTGACTTCTAACTTCCCATTATGCTAAATAAATATTTAGCTCTGTTATGAATATACCTCTGTTCTTCTTTCTCTCTCTCTTTCTTTCTTTCTTTCTTTCTTATTTATTTATTTATATTTGGTACCGGGGATCAAACTCACGACCTTGCACTTGCCAGGCAGGCACTTAAACCGCTGAGCCAAATCCTCAGCTGTTCTCCTTTCTTGACCATCCCAGTATAATTCTCATATACTTTGTTCATGTTTCACTTTCATATTTATTGTAATTTGTGAATATTGTCCACTATAGAGCCAAACAAAAGTATATGAAAAGGTGTATGTTCTTCTTGAATATTGATTGATTGACTGATTTTGAGATGGAGGCTAGGCTCTAACTCTTGGGCTCAGATGATCCTCTTGTTTCAGTCTCCTGAGTAGCTGGAACTATAGGCATGTGACAATAGGCCTAGCATAGAATAAAAAATTAATCATGGAATTGATGTTTAACTCATTTGTGAAAAACAATTTGCATAACTTGTGCATATGTTAACTATAGTGCAATTTCTTTATACACCTTCTCAGTTCAATTTTCCAAATTGCCTGACCTATCAGATTTATTGGTCTGCTCCTGACAGTGTTTTCTTGTTTCAGTTTGGAATGTTGCTGTCAAGTCTCTTTTGTAGCTCCTGTTTGAGATTCCCATTTGCTGACATCTCCAGTGGATTCTCTGTTCTTCAGATACTATGACTTTTGTTATTTGTTCACCCCTAGTTTTCCTTGAGGAACAGTAAGTACTCCATTAGCTGATCCCATTCAACAAGTCAAGAGCCATCCATAGCATGTCATAACCTCACCAGTCTCCACATCATTGATATGCTGAGTTCCACTAATTCTACCTCCTCAATCTCTTTTCCCAGCCTCCGTATCCCTTCTACTCATCTCTTGCTCAGATCACTTTTAATCTCATAATTGCCTCTACCACATATCCCTCCGAGTCCAAATGCAGCACAGCTTCAAGTATAATCACTCTAAATTTCAATTCAGAGTAGGTTGATACCTGGCTTAGAATTCATCAGGGCCTCTCCCCTTTGCCTAAAGAATTAAGTATAAATTCCACAGAATTAGGTATCCTTCTGTTCCCTTTTTGGAACTTGGAACATATGTCTAAAAGGCTTCACTGTCTATGGTAATTGACTATGCATACACCTGAGGAAAATTACCCTACCTGATGTCAACTGTTGAAAGAATTAATTTTTAGATTGAAACTGGTTTATTTCCAATTTAAATTTGTATATTAAAGGAGACTTTAACCACGAAGTGTATATAATGCAAGAATTTCAGAGGTAGTTGGAGAAGCAAAGGGATATTGTGTACTTCAAATTAGAAAAATTAGAAAATTTTAACTTAATCTTATAGGCAGATACTGTTTTAGGTGTAATAATAATTTGGTGCTATACATGATTTGTAACGTACTTAATTTTTGGAAGTAGCAGTAATGGGGAAGGCATAGATAGGTATGAGGAAATTAATAAATGTTGAATTTGAAATCTTTTCTAGAGCAAGAGTTTGCAAACAATGGCCCCCAGACGAAATTTCATCCAACACCTGTTTTTGTAAACAAAGTTTAGTTTGAACACAGCTATGCTCAGTCATTTACATATTGTGTGTGTATTTGTGCGCAGTACAATTACAGAATTGAGTAGTTGCATACACAATATATGGCCTGCAATGCAAAAACTATTTTCTGACTGACTGGGTCTTTCTGGAAAGTTTTCCGATACTTCTTTTCAGGGTAATGAAAGCTGAGAAATAAAGCACGAACATCTACTAAATGAGTTGTGTGTGAACTTGTAGAAAGGTGAATGCAAAATGATTTCAGTTGAGCAAGTGATTCTCCTTTACTCTTCCACTTTCCCATCATTTAATATTCTTGGAAGTTTAAAGGGAAAATGACTTGAAGAAATTACCTTCTGCTTATGAGTTTTTATACTTCTTGAAAAAAAGGAATGTTTGATTGAATTTATTGCATGAATCCTGCATGCCCATTGCCAACTACATTCCATAAATAGGCCCAGTAGACATTCCGTTCACTAAGATATTGAGAAATACATTAGTGAGGGAAACCCTTGCATCTGTGAAAAAATATCTGTGGTTGCTGTCCTCTTTGGCAATAAGATTGGCTTCCTGATGTCAGTGGAGATATAGTATCCCCTAGTAGCAGAATACAGGTGGCAATAAGCACTTTAGGGTGAAAGATAAAGGAGGTACATCTTCCTTAATCAAAAGCAGGTATGCAGCTCTCTGAAAGCTTTAGCCTGCAGATGTTTCTAATGCCTGAGATAATGTCTCTTGGAAAGACTCCTAGTGGTAGCTAATGAACAAAATAGATGATCAAGACTACAGTATCACTTGTCTACAAAGCAGAAAAAAAATTAGCTCTGATAGCAACAATTTCACTATAATTATGATAACTGAGAGGCACTGGTTCACCCCGTTTCCAGAGCTATGCTAATTCACAGACCCAGAATTGTTTCTCTAATCAACCAGCAACCATTTGCTACAGACTATGGTTTGAAGAAAAGGAAACGCTAAAGGAGCAACTTACTCTTCAGACTGTGAATGGAGCTGGACTCACAGTGGGTCCAGATGGTCAGCAAGTGCACTCTATGTTTATTTCCTCACTTCCTAAATGTAATTGGAATAAAAATACTGCATAACTGGCACAATTTCTGTTGACTCTCAAGTGAGGACCATGTGATAGGAGAGCGAAGAAGATCTTAGAGCCCCATCTCTAAGATAATAAATCAGAAGTAATACCATATCCCTGAGGAAATCGTTTGAGATTGATGCTACATTCCATGTAGGAATTGTGGCGTTGTCACTTCCCCGTTTAACTCACTTCTTTGGCCCATGCAGAAGTTGGATGAGTCTTAGAAAATGGTTGTGGCCTATCATTAACTTAATCATTGAGTGACTCTAAATGAAGTTGTCAGCCCACATGTAATATCTTTTTCAAATCATATAGTCCCTGGCATTTGTTGTATAGTTTTTGACTTGGTTAATACCTTTCCCCCATGCCAATTTACAGGGACCACTGAAAGCAATTTGTTTTTATGTAACAGGCCAACAGTGTGTCTTCACAGTCTTGCCTGAGGTCTGGGTAATTCTCCTGACCTAGCTCTGTTGATTATCTTGACATTCCACAAACCATCATACTGGTTCACTAAACTGTTTATATTATGTTGATTGCATCTGATGAGCATAGTATAACAAGTATTTTAAATATCTTAATGAAACATATGAAAACTTGAGGATGATAAATCATCTCCACAAAATTTCAGAGGCATAGCATTTTGTTAACATTTCTGGGCATTCAGTATTCCTTTATGGGTTGACAGACCTTTTAAGGATTTTGGAGACAGAATGTACCTCATTTGAATATGCTCCTTAAACCTATGTACAGAATAACTCAATGGGTATGAGTTTTGAATGATGACCAGATCAAAAGAAAGTTGTATAGCAAGTCTAAGACACAGTGTGAGCTATACTGGCACTTTAGCTTTTGACTTCAATAAATCCTAGGATTCTTTTAGTGTCTCTAGCAAATAGCCACTGTGTATGGAGGCTCTGGAAAATACCAGTACCAGAATCACAATAAAGATCTCTAGGATTTTGAGGTAAATATATTCTATCTTCAGATAATCCTTGACCCTCTGATAAACAGCTCCTGTTGCCGCTAGGTAGCTACTAAATGCATGATGACCATGGATTATCATATAGACAAAACTTCTTGTCACTAAGTGAATTTATTGTCTGACTAATCTAGCTGTAGGTTATACATGCACGATGACATTCTGCCATCGAGTAGAAAAGGACTAGGAGAAAGAAACCTTCCTAAGTAAAATACATCTCAGTTACCTGAGCAAGTGGGCCCAATACCTTCAATACCAACTCCTGTTACATTGCCTTTTGTTAGTTTTCCATTACTATAACAAATACCCAAGATAATCAGCTTATGAAGAGAAAAGGTTCATTTTGGTTCAAAATTTTGGAGGTTTCAGTCCATGATTGGTTGGTCCTATTGCATTTGGGCCTAGGCAAGGCAGCACATTGTGGGACCAACATGTGACAAAAGTATTCACTTCTAGGCATAAAAAAAGATTAAATACTCAAACAATGATAGCACAAACTGTTCTTTTTGATGAATTAATGGAGATTAGTTATCTATCTTACATATAGAACTTGTAACCTGAACAACTACTTCTAAGATAACAATATGGAATGTATTAACTAGTGTTGATTTTGTACTTTTTTTAAAAATTCTGTATTATTTCTGTCCTTTTTTTCTGTTTTGCTTTTTAAAATTAAAAAAAAAGAGAAAAAAAGCATTCACTTCATGGCCAGGATTTGAAAGAAAGGACAAGAAAGGATCTAGGTCCCAATATTCCCTTCAAGGGCCTACCCTCAGTGTCTAGAAGACCTCTTGCTAGGCCCCAGTGCTTGAAGAGTTCATCTTCTCTAAATGGAGACACTAGTGGACAGCAAACTTTTAACATATGGAACTTTAGAGAACATTTATCCAAACAATGGCACCTTGTTTCCTTCAACCCATGTCTTATGACTTCCTGAGGATTTTCTTAGTCCTACTGATAGAGGAAGTCTCAAGGCTGATTTCCAGATAAGGCTGCACAGCACACCGACACTACCCAAGAGTGGACAGCTGCAGAACAATAGCCTACCCATGAACAATTGGGAAGGGCAGTGGAAAGGAAAATTCTTCCATTAGGCAGGAATTTGAATGGTAGATGTTTGTGTGTGGTTTCTGGAATTAGGGATAACTAGAAGTACACATCTGTATTGGTTCATGGGCAATTGCTATTCATTTGTATGGCCAGGGCTCTAAAAAGACAGGACTACAAGTCTGGTAGTAAGTAAGTCTGAGGATATGTAGGTGGATCTTTCAAATGGACAGAACCTGAAAAAGTCGTGTCCTATCTAAATGCCCACTAAAGGATTTTTTTTTTCCTGCAGAGAGGGCTTTTTATAATCAAGTGGTCAAAATGACATACTCTGTGGATGTTAGATTTTTCTCCCTAGTCAGCCGAATTCTTGTTTAGTGGACCTATGAGCAGTGACCTCATCGCGGGAATGGAGGCTCGGCTGCAAACAGCAGTGTTTCACTTCTTTCTAAAGTGATCTGGCCAACACTACTAATAGGTTCCTAATCTACAGTGACCAACATTGAGACCCCAAGTGAACCAGAGAAGCTGAGTAGGTGAAAGGGTAGATTATGCTGCTCATTAATTTATTGTTTCTCTGGTCTAATTATTAGCCTCTTCAGTAATGGATATGGACCTTGTAAATATTTTTTCTATGCTAATTGGCACAATGTTAAATCCTGTTAACAGAGGTTTAACAGGATTTAACACTGGAGGGACACTGAAAGTAAAAGGGGCTTGCCTTCCTGCTCTCAGATTTACTCATTGGGCCAGGCTCTTTCCAGGCATACATTTCCTCCACTGCTCAGCTTTTCACACGATTTTCTCCAGGACTGCATACCTACAGGGTACAATTTTCTCTGAAGTTGGCACTTTCTACCCCCTGTGCTCTCCCAGATCTTGACATGGGCAGTTGCAATGTGTCCTGAAGCCACTGATATTATGGACCTGCTCTCCGGTCCAGATCATGTTTCTTCAAGTTCTCTCTCAAGACCCATGTGTGCGCCCTACGAGTCCTGCAAGATTGGCTGTCGAGAGAGCTGACTGCATGAACTTTCATCGCAGACACCCCGTGCAGAACCATCTTGAAAAGTGCACTGGCTCTGTATGGAGGACAGCCTCTCTGATTCCAGCAGCCAGCAGTTTTTCTCAGCATTGTATCTAGCTAGTTCTAGGATTCCATACTTCTTTGTAAATAGTCTCATCTGGAACTCTTGAGGGCAAATTTCCAACAAGTTCCAAATGTCAGGTCTCCTGACATTTCATTACTTTATCCATCTATCTCGCGTTTCCTTTTTCTCTCACCAAGTCCTATTGTTCAGTTGTTTCCTAGATTCTATGGAATCATTCTTTTCCATCCATCTGGTGACCCTATCTCTTCAGCACCATAGTCACTGGGGGTGAAAACTTGAGATTATTTCTATAATCTCAGTTATGATCCTGTTTTAAAATCATTTAGGTTTTTTTATTCCATCCATTTAGGGAAGGATCGGTAAATTTCAAATTCACTGGAAGATGTGCACTGCTTTTAGTGAACTGGCCTTTACCTGACCTCCCAGCCTGATTTCCTGCCACTCCCTATCTGTACCTTCCATTTCAGCTATACTCAGGGCTGGCCATGTCATTTCTTGAATCTGTGCTTTAGCATTTGCCATTTCTTCTTGCTTTTCTCTTTTT
>RJWT010019365.1:0-18428 GCA_004365215.1 Cuniculus paca
TTTTTGCACAGAGAAATTCTTAATGAATGAAGAACTGTAGAGAAAACAACACCACATCAAACGAATGGTAAAGAAACTGTAAGGATATGAGATCAGAGTTGGCAGGCAGCCTCTGGCATGGGGGAAATGTTTGTGCTAAGTTCAAACATGTCAGCGATTGAATCCATGTTAGCTTGGCTTTTTTATTGTGATACTTGCAATGGTCTATGAATGTTCATAGCAAATTTCCTTTCTGGTAGTTGAAGGCAGGCCCCCCAAAAGGGACTGAGGCAGATTGGTAGAAACTTAAGCAGTGTTTCTCTTTCTTCCATCCATTTATGCTTTGGACAGAATGAACTAAGGTCCATTGAGCACCAGATGCTGTGCCACACATTAAAAGCACAGAGGTGAACAGAGGAGCATGAAGATGGGGCTACTTTTTGGCCTAAGTTGCCTGCACCAAGCTTCTAGAAGACATAGTTTGTGAAATGTCCTCGGAAAATGATGAGTGTTACAAGTTGACCATCAAAACAAATGCATAATGATTAAAGTTCATAAGCATGAGTTCATATGGATCTGAATGTAAGTAGTAGAGAAAAGAAAGCTCTTCCTTATAACAGAGAGCCAAATAACATAAATTTTAAAAAATTCGAGACTTAGAAAATCACCTTCTGGCAACTGCTATGATCTGAATGTGCTCCAAAATTTGAATGTTGAAAGCTTATGCAGGTTTGTTAATATTAAGAGGTGGGTTCTTTAGAATATGGTTGGGTTATATTTATTTTCCTTTATTTTTTCACTTTTATGGGTACAAACTTTAGACTTCATAAGCTAAATTAGAGTTCTAATACATTGCAGGAAGGCAATAGTTAATAATATACACAGATTAAAAATTTGCTATGAGAGTAGATTTTAGATACTCTTTCCATTCATTTTTTTTTAAAAAGTGTAACTATGGAAGAGGATAGATGCCTTAATTTAAATTGCTTACCTATAGCATTTATGCACCTACATATTAAACATCATGTTGTACACCTTACACATATTCAATTAAGAAATAAAAAATTCGTTCATCATTTTTAAAAAGGACATTATTAAGACAGTTGGCAATTTTTACATGAGGTCTATAGATTAGACAGTAGTATTGTATCAGTGATAATTTCCTAATTTTGACAACTATGTTGTGGTTATTTTAAGGGATGTTTCTGTATTTAAGCAGTTCATGATCAAGCATCTAAAGGTAAAAGATTATCCTGTCTAAAACTTAATGTCAAATGTTTCAGGAAACATCAGAGAAAGAAAGAGAAAAATATATAGCACATATAATATTTGGGAATCTGAGAAAAGATTGTACTCAAATTCTTTGCATTCGTCTTCAACTTTACCACAAATGTGATATTATGTTAAAACGGTAAAGAAAAATAAACTAATATAGCCAGATAAAGTTCAAGAGTATAAATTATCAGCAACTGTCAAAGAACTTGAAGGAGGAAGAGCAGCCAGCTCAATGAGATACTGGGTTTGGACTCAGATTGATTTGTACTGTTTTATAATAACAAAAAAGAATATTGTTTGTATAATAACAAGAATGAATAAAACAAATCATAATAGTGAGACAAAGACCAGCATTTCACTAAGTAGAGAAGACAGAAAGATATCAGAGATGAAATAAATAGCACATGTAAGAATAATTTTAAGTCAACAGCATTTACCAGTGTTTATCAGTGCTACAGTGTTCTAAGTATACTATTCATATTGATTCATTGGCCATATGAATACCCTATGAGGTAAGCATTTTTATAGCCACCTTTATTTTATAGATGGGAAAACTGGGGCACAAAAGAGTGATGGAATTACCACAAGCCACTTGGCTGATAAGTGGCAGACATAGGATTTAAATCCAGGCAGTCTAGATATGAAAGTCTCAGCCACAGCCATTATACTGTTAGGAAGTTTTAGATTTGAATAGTGCATTATGGGAGGGAGCAGCTAGCCTCTCCTTAGCTATTTTCTACCTTTCCTTTTATAATAACATAGGCCAGTTATAAGCAATTCATAAAGAAGTGCAGACAATACATCCCTTGAGGAAAGGGTTATCCCAACACTGTGTACCTCAGAATCAAGTAGAAAGACAGTACTGGTGGCCGGGACCATGAAGGAGTTGGAGGCAGCAGCAGGAGGCAACTTCTTCTGCGCATGTGTTCCATGTGGGCTGTGAATGCCTCCTCTCTCAACAACTCCAGGGAAAAGATGCTGTCGCCTGCATGTTGCAGGTGAAAAGTAGCATGTAACAAAACAGGGATTTGAACATGTGATCTTGTCGCAGAACTCAGACATTCAGTTGCCAGATTAGAGCATGAAGACGTCAACATGGAGACATAAGAGTGGGCCTTCTGCTCACCATGGTGCTGCACAGAATACACTGCCTTGCCCCTCCGGGCCATGTCTATGAAAGCTAACACACTGGCCCACATGGCCTCTGGGTCCTCCCCAGCCTGCGATTCCAGAACCTGACAGAGAGAAAGCAGCACACTGATGCAGAGAGTGCAGGATAAAGCAAGTCTGTCTGAAGTACCTCACGAGAGACAATAGTTTCCAAGTGACCAAAGGCACCTCCACAAGGATGGCAGCTGCAGGGATCCTGAGGCAGCTCAGGTGAGACAGTAGACCATAGGTGCCCAGAGCTACTGCGATCACACAGTTCGTTTCCAAACAGGGATATCTAAGAGCGAAAGGGGATGCCGTTGTTAATTATGCAAGAATAATCTAAATGTCCATCAGCACTCAGGTGAATAAGGACAATGAGCCATATATACACAAAGGAACACGACTCAGCCTTTGAAAAGAAGGAAATTCTGTCATTTGCAACAACGTGGGTGAATCTGGGGGACATTATGCTAGTGAAATAAACCAGGCACAGAAACATAAACACTGCACGACCTCACATCTATGTGAAAGCCAAAAACGTGAACTGAGGAAAGAGGAAGTAGGGTGGTGTTAACAGAGACTGGAGCAGGGCCAGGTGGGGAACAGGAAGATGTTAAAGAGACACAGAGTTCCAGTTAGATGGGAGGGCCAAGCTCAAGAGATCTATTGCATAGCAGCATGACTAGAGTCACTAATAATGTACTGCATAATTCAAAATTGCTGAACGAGTAGGTTTTAGATGTTCACAGCACAAAAAGATAAGTATGTGACATGACAGAGATGTTAACTCTCTAGATTTTACCATTCCATAATGTAAACCTATGCCAAAATATTATATGGTGCCCCATAGATATACTCACTTTCTATTTGTCAGTTAAAATATCTGCATACATTCATTATACGCCAATTTGAAAGGAAAGTTTTGCTCATTCTGCTTGAAATAGTAATATAAGAACAAGGAGTAGAACCTGGCCTTTCTGGGTCCACTGCAGCATGAGGTCACTGACTGAAAGCTGACAGGTATCTGATACCTTCAGGAAACCACCTATACATGGAGCTATCAGGATGCTATTCACACACTGATATGACATCTCAGACAATGGCCCTGAAGACGCTAAGCAGGGTTATTTGTCATTCCTGTCTTACAAGTAGGGAAACTGAGGTCCGAAGAGGTCAAATAAGTTACTACCATATCTATTGCCAAAGAGCAAATTCTTTCCAGCGTGCCTCTGAGACACATGAGGTCAGTGATACTGAACTGTGGAAACCAAGAATAAAAAACAGAGCCAAACTAGTCATGAGCATCTAAAGTTAACACCCTATTGCGGACCTGGCCAAGACCCCCAACTGCCTGTGTGAGGGGTACAGCAAAAGGGTGAAATAAAAAACACAGACAAATTTAGTAATGCATGACCAGGCGGCTGGGAGGTCCATGCCTCAGGATGGACAGAGACGAAGACATTCCGAGCCAGGAGGGATGACTGGATGACTCAGAGGGCGGAGGTGATCTTGTGCTGAGAGGGTCCTATGATGATGAGGATCACTTTGGACTACTTAAAGGGCAGCCATGACCTTATGCTGATGAGGATCTTTATGCTGATGAGGATGGTGGGGAGAGATGGCAGGTTAAGGAGTTTGTCCTTTCCCCAAGGTAAAACCTTATTTTTATACTACAAGGCTCTCAGCTGGTGCAGTCTTGCCTTGGGACATCACAGCATCACAGGACCACTGAGGCCTCAACATACCATAGCAGCCCACATGGCGAGGTCCTAGGCCTCAGGCAAGCCCTAATCACAACTGACCTATGAAACAATTTGCCCTCAACAATTATATAGAATGGTCCTCGATAATGCCTCAATAAAGTTTAAAAGCCTCAAATCAATTACATTTATCTTAAGTGGAACAAAACCATTCTGTTGTGACTACTGTCACTGTGACTATCACAATGCCTTGGTTTGGGCTGGGAGTTATCAATCTTATGAGTGCCACTGCTTTCTTCATGCTTGCTAGAGGCTCTGAATGGTGGCTGTGTCTTTTGACTTGACTTATTGATTCAGGCAGAGCAGGGTAGATTATACTATCATAACAAGCAGTACATCAATGCCTCAGAGCAGCAAAGGCTCATGTCAGTTTCCACTGGGTCAACTGGCAGTGACATGATTTGTATTGGGGTCCACTGCAGGACCCAGGCTGACCCCTGTGCAGAGCATCACCTTCAGGCTGAAAAGGTAGAAGAGAACCAGTGAGGATCCTGCATTGGCAAGGAATTTCTCCTCTCACAGCTCACTGGCCAGAATGTCAGAGGCCTGAGTGGCCCCATGGGGCTTGAGCAATTCAAAGCCACTACTTGCTAGGAGGGAAGAACATTTGAAGCATTTGGTGAAGACCCTTCCTGACCTGGGACATTTTGTAGACTTGAATATCTTCAAATACTTAGCAAAACCCAGCTTGGTGCTAGGCATGGCCCTAGGCATTGAAGAGGTTTTCTAATTTTGCAAAATTCAAGGGTCCTTGATATCAAGGTTATGCAAAGTGATATTTTTTGTGGTAGAAATGTGAAAGATCCAGTCCTAGACCAACTCGTTCTCTTACAGAAGGTGAAACCTAAGCAGAGATGAGCCTGAACTGACCCAGAGAGAGGAAGCCTGGCTTCCCCACCCTAGTTCTCCACTAAAGCAAGTGGGGAAAAGCTATGTGTTTACAAAGCTCTTTTGAAACTTTCATAAATGGGTCATGGTGTTCTGTTTATACAGAAGGACCAAGGAATGTAGTCAGGGCAGCTGCTCTGAGGGGTATGGCAGAGGCCAGGAAGGCCATAGACTTTTTCCGGCCCTTGGAAGGGCTGGAAAAGCTGCGCTCAGCTGCTCTGACCTGGCTCCAGGCTCCCGGGCACGCTCTTTACCGTCTGGAGGAGTGGAGACGTCTCACATCAGTTCAAGTGCATGCGGTTAAAACTGGAACAATCGAAGTATCTAGAAACGAGACTGATGCACATATCAACTTGTAGGGTGCTTTCTTTGCTAACGTTAAACATCGAGGGATTCAAACAGTCACCTAGCTGTCTCCCTGTGAGCAGGCGAGGGGATGCACTTAGGATTGGACCTCTTTTTCCTTTGAACTCTGTCTTCTTACTGCTGTGCAGGTGAAGTCACCTTTGTCGGTTTCAGATGCCTCACCTGCTAAATAGGGATCAAAGTACTGAGCATGGCAGGCTTCTAGGATGGATTATATGGGAAGAATTTTGCAATGCACCTTCCACTTGCTAACTAGTCTTTCTGGTGCTTAGTGAGCACAAGGACTTGGTATTTCCTTGACCCCTCTTCCCTCGCATTTCAGTAGCTCAGCCTTACTAGTGATCGTAGTTTTCTGAACAAAAGATTCTATTTGTTTTCTGTGCGCTACGTTGCATGAGGCTGGACTGTGAGAACAGACCAAATTCCAGCCGCCGAATGCAATTAAAAGGCAGTTCTCACTCACTGAACAGTCCAGTGTGGCAGTCTGTAGGGCCACTGTCCTCCGTACTGAGGGCAGCTTGGCGCATTTACTCCACGGTTCCTGAGCCGCGGGTGCCTCAGGCGGGGAGAGGAAGGGGTGAGGAGTAGCGTGCGTGGGTGGGGCGGGGCGGGGCGGGGCGGGGCTAGGTCTAGAAGTAGTCTTCCCATTCCCTTCCCTTGGAGTTTCACAGGCACACCTAATTAAAGAGAGACTGGGAAATCGCATCCAGCTGTATTCACAAACAAAAATATAAGTCTTGGCTTTTGACAGAGGGCAGTACAAACACCAGGCAGGGAAGAATGGATTTTTGTGGCCGGCAGGTGTTGTTTTTTTGTTGTACTGGCATCGGTTACACGGCCTTCACACCCAGCTGCATCTTCCATCCTTTCGTTTTTGTTTTTAATGTTGAAACAATGTCTCATTAAGTCACTAAACGGCCCAGGCTGGGCTCCAATTTGTAATCCTCCTGCCTCAACCTCTGGAAGTGTTGGGATTATAGGTGTGCGCCATCATGAAGCAGTCTTGATTATTAAAAGCAAACTGTGCTTCCCCTACACCTTTTGTTGTTACTCAAAACAAACAAAAAAAACAAAACTAGCACATGGAAAACGATGCAGTAGAACTGCCCTGCAAAGCCCCGGGGAAAGGAAGGTTTGGCATGGACTTTGAACTAAAAATATTAAAGTATGATTTTAATAATCATATGATCAACTTTTACTCACCCTTTTCGGGGCATTGCAGGGTGGGGATCCGAAGATGGAGACAGACAACGTCACCTGGGAAGGTCAGAACCTGAGTGGACTGGAGGTCAGCGATGAAATCAAGATGAATTATGATTATTTTTTTAAATCGTGGTACACAACAAATGAGACCAGATCGGTCTAACACATTTCCCATCAACAAACACTGCTAAGTGCGAAAGTTCTGCCCATGTTGGTTTCACATGTCTGCATTTACTAGAAACGCCCAGAGGACAGCAAACATGACACTAAATCTCATCAAATTGTTGCTCTTGTAAGAAGTAGTTGGAGGCATCTTTGTTTTCAATCTTACCATTCTTATAGCTTTGTGTTCAATCAAGAAAAGATGACTTTATTCTCATGTATTATCCTCTACAATCCATAGTCCTAATTTCATGATTGGGATTTATTATGCCTTGCGATAGTAACATTTTGGGAGTAAAAAAAAAAAAACCCTTATAGTTTAAAGAGGAAAAAGTAGAAACTGAACCTAGCTAAGAACATGAATAAAGAAAAGGAATTATTTTATCCGAAAAGATTTACAGTTGGACATGGTGGCATATGCCTGTACTCCTGGTTACTTCGGAGGCTGAGGCAGGATGATGGTTAGTTTGAACCAAGCAAGCAAGTTAGCAAGACTCTGTCTCAAAATAAAAAGTTAAAGAGATAAGTCCTCTTATCTGCCATCCATCCTTTGTTATATTCTTTGTTTGTACTTTGCCTCACTCAAATAAGTGATATTGTATGATATTTAAGCTTGTGTGTCTATTTCACTAAACATTATATCTTCCAGGTGCATCCATTTTCCAACAAATGTCTCAAATTTATCCTTCTTTATACCTAATTAGCATTCCATTATGTAGAGATATCAATGAAGATATGCAGTGTGTAGCAGCCTAATAACCTCAATGAATGTAAACATTTTATGTCATAAACTTAAATTTAACAATATCAGCAAGAAAGAAAATGTGGAGAGGGGATTTAGAGGAGAGGGAAGAGAGGGAGGAAGGAAGGGGTAGGAGACTGAAAACAAAGAATCAAGCCATATTATGTATATGCATCCATTCCCCAAGATGATTGCAAACTGCATGTACTTCAAACTTGTAGTAATGTTTGTAAGATGCTAAAAAAATAAGAAAGGCTGGGGATATAGCTCAGCACTCCTGAGTTTAATCTCCAGAACCGAAAAGCAAACAACAAAAACTCAAGTAGAGTTACCATCTATTTTATAGGTAAAGTATTTGATGATGATAATTACAATGATAGCAGGGTCCTCCTATTTTGTAATCTGTATGCACTGAGCACTGTTCTAGCTTATCTGTCATCTGTCTATTATTTACCTATCTGTCATCTATCTATTGTCTGTCTATCTATCGTCTCTTGTCTCTTATGTAGTCCTTACAGCAAGCCATAAGAGCACTGCCATCTCTCTAGTATGAGGAAGCTAATGAAGAGCAAAATCAACATGTGTTCAAGGCCACAGTTACTAAGCAGTGGGGTTTGGAATTTGAAGGCAGTGCTTATGCTCTTCACCATCACACTATCCTGTGTCACCAAGATTCAGACATGGCAGACACAAGCTGGAGCTCTGGTGTCCTGAGCAAAGAGTGCTTGTTTCTCTTCTGCACCTTGCTGTCTCTCACAGGACAGAGGCAGTGTGAAGAAGTAGTGGACCCTATAGGTGAGGGGTTCAGCACAAGCAAGCACCAAGGACAGGCTGAAGAAAAACTCCAAAATGTACACCCTTGTATTTTCATCCCTCCAGTGTGTGAATGCCAGTGGCTAATTTCTTAACTCATCGGAAATTCCTCCCTGGTTACACAGGTCGCAGCTCCTGGTCCAAGACACATACACACTGTCAACATGTTTACTCACTTGGAGAGAGGCTTCCTTCAGAGGACACCTGAGTTGTCACAGTGACAAGAAAAGACAAGGAAAGCTTTGAGGAGCAGCCCATGGCCAAGCAAAGGGTAGCTCCTGTGAAAACTGGTCCTGCAGAAATTCTGGTACCACTGTGGATTCCAGAAACATCAGAGCCAGCAAAGCTTTCCCAAACTATCTGGAAATACAGGACCTGGGCCGGCCCTCTCTGTTCAATACCTTGATGAGGTTGTATCATTCATTTCTAACGAGTTCAGTAGGAAGGCTTTTCATTTATAGGTGAGGAAACTGTGGCTTTAGAGTTAGGCTGTGACTTCCCCAGAGTGGAACCAGGATTCCAGCCTCAAACTGTGTAATCCCAGCACTTATGTTACAAACTACATCATATTTCCCAAGGGTTCTGACATGCTCCCAAACTACATGCATCTACCCATGCAAGTGACAGACCCAAAATCAAGATCTTGTGCCATTTGCCTTTCAAGGCCTTGTATTTCTCTGGCTCTTGGCGAACCGGGCTGTCACCCCACACAGATCAATCATATGTTCATCAGGACCTCTTAACATTCTGCCCTCCACTGCTCTGGAATGGGTCTTGTTCAAACTTGTCTTCCACAGTTCAATAAATAAGCAAACACAAATAAAAAGCTCAGCTTCTCATGAAGAGGCAATGTAAACATCAGGCAGGCTTGCTGGGTCTAAGTGCACAACGTGAGTGGATTTGGATTTCAACAGAGGATGGCTTGGTAGACATTACTCACCCCTGCAAAAGCAAACCATCACTAAAGTGTAGTGATGGAAACATAAGTGCTCTTTTCTGTTTGAGTCATTTGAGGTTTTGGGTTCAAAAACCTTTCAAAAATTCAGTTGCCACATAGTCTGTTGGGATATGTGTGAGTGTGTAGGCATTCATTTGCTCCAATATTTTCTGGAACAACATAGGATATGAATACATGCAAATTACTTAAAATGAGCAAAACTGAGGAAAAAATTGCCCTTTTTGAATTTTGTGAAATGAAGTTGGCCAAATTGTAGCTCAAAGATGGACAAAATCCTTTGACAAAATCCTTGAAGTGTTGCCCCTGTGCCATGCCACCCTGCCTTGCAGCCAGCTGATTATGGACTGAAACCTCCAAAAACTGTAAGGTTAAAGAAACCTTTCCTTCCTTCATTTTGGGTGTCAGGTATTTTGTCTCAGCAATGAGAAAAAATTAACCAAGACAGGCACCAAAAGAGAAATGATGCATACTTTGTCCAAAATTAACTGATATTTGAGGGTACCAAAAAAAGATAGAATTGCTGAGTAGGAGAGATGAAAAACAGTTAGAGAAATGGCATGGGACTAGGTCATTACAGAACGAAGGTTGAAGCAAAAACCTGCCTGTGTCACAGTGGTCAAGAGACTCCTAAGAACAGTGAGGTCTTGTATCAGTCAGATTTTGCTGCACAATGAATGACCCCAAAATGCAAAACAGTAATAAGCAATTATTGTTACTCCTCTGTGGTTCGGTGAAAGGTGACTAGTCTAAGGTGGATATGGCACTGAGGCATGTGTTCATCACAGGTCTATGACACAAGGCTGCTCTCATCCTTTTGGGCTACACAGAACACAGATCATTCTTGGTGACAGTAGAATAGCAAGAGCCTGAGCCCACTTCAGAAGCATACTTCCACCCTCTGCTTGGGTCCTTCTGATAGTGTTCCACTGACCAAAGCAACTCACATGACCTAGTCCACTATCAATGGATAAAGAAGTAAGTTTCTCTCATGGAGGAAGGGATAGTAGTAGAAAGTATTAGGTTTGATCAACCTAAGCTTCTTGATAAGTTGAAGTTGTTTGCAATGCTGTAAATATAAATTTTTTTCTAAGCCCTTTCCCATTCTTCAGTAAATGAACCACAAATATAAACTACTTGAGCTGCTTTTGATTAGGAATTAAAACAAAAGATCAACATAATGCAGAACAGACCGTAGATGGAAATAGATGATGCACAAGAATAAAAGGAGAGTTGGAGGTAGCCTCGAGTTCCTGAGCCTTCTAAAAATCCCTGCTCACTGGAAACAGCAAGGAAGGGTTAGAGCTAACCTTCGAACATCTCAAGGAAAGCTCAACTGCTAACTGTGTTATGCAAGACTGGTACTGATGGTACTAGGGTGAGGCCAGACTGCCATTCCACTGCCTGGCAGGAAGCTACCTCCAGGCTGCAGAACCCTTGGGGATCATTTTCAAATAGCAAGAAATAAGGTATCAATCAAGCCACACATGAAAATGAGAGACACCGAAAGGCTCTTATGTGTGCATGAAGTGAGTACAAAGATCTTTTATGCTCTTTAAAACTGAGATGCACTAATCATAGAATTATCAAATGAGTGGGCTAAATTGAACAAACTTAGTCAACACACATCTTTAACTAGGGTGCTTCAAATTATTCTTGATGTCAACAGTCTTGAGTATTGAACTTCAGGATAAGGGAGATAGAGAATGCAAATTTTGCTGTGCTGCAAATGTGTTCAATGTCAAAAGGTACATACACCATTTCTGATATAATCCTCACCAGATCTCTTCTTCCCAAAAGTAGGAGTTACTATTACCACTTTATGGGCAAAGAAATAGGATTGGATTGGCTGGTTTTCTTCTCCAGCTTGAAAGGGAAGGCTAAATACATCAGGTAGTAGCAAATCCACATGGCTATAGCAGGAAGTACAGGTGGCAAAAGGGTGGGCATGCTGCCACACAGCTCCTGTGGGACCAGCTTGTGAGGACTCCTGCAATGCGCTGGCTCCTGAAAGTTAAGAAAAAGCTGAATTGAACGTTTGTGGGTCTCAGTCATGAGACTTTATAAATGCATAGTAGATAACTAGTATCTTTGGCTGAAATGGAGCAAAGGTACCTGAAATTAGACATTAATCTCACGCTCGATCTGTTTTTACGAATTTTTCATCTTAGCATCTATCTCCATATCCAGAAAAAGAAGACAGAGCCGGGGCAGGTGAGGGAACCAGAATTTAGGAAGGGCTATTTTGTGCTACCTAAGAATAAGTGGGTAAACGTAAAGGAAATTTCCTAAAGATGAAGTCGTCTAAGTACCTCTATTGCTGACCACTGCCATAGGCCATGTGACTTAGGAAGAACTTGAAACTCACATGAACTTATAGTTATTCAAAGTTTTCCTCCTTCAGATAATATGACCTTTATTATGTGTTAAATATCTCAATGGATACTACTGTACCCACCATCCAATGTGTTCTAATATTCTCATTTTTTTAAAAAAAAGTTATTAGTATATGTTTGTGATACATAGTGAATATATTCATCAGGGGAATTGGTACAGACACCTACTACATCTTGATCTGTTTACTTCCTTTCTCCCTCCTCCGTCTTCCTATTCCTCACCTGCCCATCCCAGATCTCGTTCTCATCTCTGTGTTCTTAGCCTCCTTTTTTAGAACCTCCTTGGAGTTTGCTGAGTCAGGAATACAAGGCTTTTCTCCCTGTCCTCTAATAAATAATCTGAGTAAGTTATGCCCCTGAATACCAATAGATTCCTGCTGCCAGGCGAGGCAGAAGGAGCAGCCCTTAAACTGTGTATAACTGAAGCCCGTGATTCTGGTGCCAGAGTGGCTAGGCTCTCTACTTGTGATTGATCCCCTCCTTCCTCTTTGCAGTGAAGCTTGTGAAATGAACTCACTGAATTGTTAGTCTATTCCAGAATTGCTCTTACACAGGCACTCTGGCAGGCGGGAGACAGGTACACACTCTGCATGCATTCATTATTGGTCCGACAAGCCTAACACAAGAATCACCAAGTGAGATAAAATATGTGAAAGCAAAGAACCCAAGTAAGAGACTCACCCAAACCATGTTTCATCAGCTTTCTCACAAACCATCTTCAGGGCACGT
This sequence comes from Cuniculus paca, assembly GCA_004365215.1. Taxonomy (NCBI): domain Eukaryota; kingdom Metazoa; phylum Chordata; class Mammalia; order Rodentia; family Cuniculidae; genus Cuniculus; species Cuniculus paca. The sequence goes on from RJWT010019365.1 coordinate 12,421, forward strand.
GATATGAGAAGGTTGAAGCTTGATTTGTTTATGCCAATTTGCATGTTTTCCGATGGAGAAGTCTATATGATTGATCAGGCTTTCCTGAGCACTATCTTCTTAGAGTTCAAATTTCATCCAGGCTTAAACTGTTCTTTATCTCTCAATTTCATTTTTTCAAAGGAAACATTCCTATAGCTCCACAAGTTTTTGACACTTCAGGATGGATTTGAGGGTGCAGGGACCTATGGGCTGAGACCGTGTTTTCGGAACAGGACGAGGATGGTGATGGGATTGGGTAATGGAAGCTATTTATTTACCACCAGCTGCCTCCAGCTGTGACACCCCGTTAGGCTATGGAATAAAGCACAGTAAATAAACACCCTGAGGAGGAGACATGCTGAAGCACGGCACACATGGAAATTCATCTCCTCACAAATCCTAGAAAAATATGTACTTAGTGATGAGCATGTCCAAAATAAACCATCCCAAGCTAATGATTTGGAATGATTTCCAAGTTTCTGTCCCCCGAGCAATTCAGAAGCATAAACCAGGAATGCTTGGGTCCTTGTTTTGATCAGGTAACTGTCCTTCTTTCCCCCTTGCAGGGTTAACTCTTAGATACTTCAAGTCACAGCATGGACTTTCTCAGAGTTTGCATAACCCACTAGCTTCCCGTATCACAGAACTCAACCAACCTGCACTGAAATTATCATACTGGTCTCAGTGTCTTTCTCAAGGCTGCAGGACACAGTGGAGCCACCATGTCCTAGTCATCCTTGAATTCCTAGCACACAGTACAGTAATTTTTGAGGCTGTCCTATCCACATTTGTTGAACTGAATCCACTCTTTTTAAAAGCTTAATCATTTGTTGTCCCATAAAATGAAAAGGAGACAGGAGGAGGAGGAAGTGGAGGGGGGAGGTAAGAAGAAGGAAGCAAGGAAGGGAGAAAGGGAGGAAGGAGGGAAAGGGTGGGAGGATTCGTTCATATTAGTACAAGTCTATGGAAAAAAAGACATGAAATATCACTACTGCTGTCTTGCCCCTCCTTGCTCCTTAGAAATAGTGATATATATGTATTTTTTTCCTTTCTCTATCATTTCATTTTTCTCCACTCACCTTGGACCCCACAAAGAAAATGTAAACAATTTTCCAGTCTGCAGCTCAGAAACACTCTCATCTACAAATGAAGAAACTGAGTCTCAGGGAATTGTTACTCCTCTCATTTCCACTTTTGCTGCTCATTCTGTCTGCCCACCTAATCATTTTTCTGTGCAAATCCATTCTTACTCTTCACTCAACGGACTCACCCCTATGCCATCATTCCCCTTGTCTTGCCTCCATCCCTTCCACAATGAGGAATGTGACACAGATCTTGAAATTTCAGACATTGTGTTGGAGCACACTCTTCATGGATAGAGCTTTCAGGAAAGCTGAAATGCAAGTGAATATGTTCCCAAAACGTTTGAATTATACTTGTGGTTTAAATCAGTCCTAAATGTAGCTGGCCCTCCCACTCCATAATAAAACTGTCAAGGTCAATTTCTAACAAGCATGAAGTTTCTAATAATGGTGAAGATTAGCGAACAAGTCATCTTTATGGAATACCTGCTAAGCACTCTGGACTCTGCTAGATTTTTGCATCCAGGATCTTCCACTATCATAGAAGTTCTTTAAGACACATAATATAATCATTTTACAGATCAAATAGATGAAGTTCAAAGAGGTTAATTAGCAGGCCCCAAATCACAAAGCCAATAGGTAGATGAGCTAAAGTTCAAATTCAGCTCTCTGGCTTTGAAGCACGTATCTTTTATCTATTTTCTAATTAGTACACGATGATTACATTCACTTCCTGTATCACAGAACTCAACCAACCTGTACTGAAATTATCATACTGGTCTCGGTGTCTTTCTCAAGGCTACAGGACACAGTGGAGCCACGGACCATGTCCTAGTCATCCTCAAATTCCTAGCACACAGTACAGTAATTTTTGAGGCTGTCCTATCCACCTTTGTTGAACTGAATCCACTCCATGGGGAGTAGGTCCATGTAAATAACACATCTTAATTCTTTTTATTCCTTTCCCTTCTCCTCCTCCCTCTTTCTCTAGATCCCCACATTTTCCAGCTACTCAACAACGAAGACATTTAATCGCTGGTTTGCAAGCTCTCCCTTTCCCCTCCTTTTCCCTTCAAAGATGTCTCCAGAAAGAGCTAGCTGTTGAGTAGGTCAGGTGCCTCACACTACAGGTGCATGGAGTGGGAGTCAGCCCTCGGAAACCAGGAGCTTGGCTGAGAAGTAGCAAGGACTGTCAGTCCAGCTCATTCTGCACATGGAGGAAGCCTGGCTTCTCCAGAGTTGGAAAAACTTTCAGTGGGCTTTCACTCAGTGTGCAGGCTCCTGCCCAGCAGCATCTTAAAGCATCTACACAAACACCTGCCCTACTGCTCTCATCAGGCCTTGAAGAATTGCCCCATGGACTCTACAACTGTTATTGAAACTGTGGGAATTTGGTTACTTCCTGGAAATTGCAGGTTCAGCCATAGCAAAATCACCATTTTAGCCAAACCAAATAACTTCCCAAAAACTACTCCCACTAACCCCAAACAGCACTCTCACTAACCCGAAACTCTCCAGACTTCAGAGAAACCCAGCACCACTTTCTTTTTCTCAGACACTTTCTGCTTCTGAAGTCCAGACAAATGCTCAATTTTTTATTCTTTGATTTTGCTTTTTCAAGGCAATAATTTAGAATTAAATTGGCGGTTGAGTCTGAGAGTGGGAGGCAGAGTTCAACAGTGATTCAGCAAAGAAGTTGACTCTGACAACTTGTTGTGTCGAACACTACAGCTGGGGCTGGTGTCTACTCCTTGGTTCCTTCACACACCCCCACCACAGCCCTGTGGGGCACATTTTCTGATGAATGTTTAGGTAAGCTGCCGGACTTCCTTAAAGTTCTCACACAACTGAGAAGAAGCTGAACAGAAGTCAGACTCATTTTTAACTATTTCACTGATGTACAGCAGCCTCCCAACCAAACAACACAGGACTACAGAACAGAGGCCAGTTCAAGAAGTAGCAAGATTCCCATCGTGAGTATTGAGACCTGAAACATCAGAAGATATAGCATTCAGTGCATTTTAGATAAGCAATGTGGCCTAAGAAATTTAGAAATTGCAGAGAGACAGGAGCTCGAGGGCTGGGTCATTGAAACTGTTCTAAAGCATTCAGGCACGAGACAATGGGGAATATTTGAACAGCTTCAAGTAATTAATTCATTACTCTTTTAACAAGCATTTCATGCGATAAGTGAAGTATTTAAAACAAAACTATTAACTAGTCCTGGGGACGAAACAGTAAACAGAACAGATATTTCCCTGACCTTATTGAATCAGTAGTCCAACACAGATGACCAGTCACTTCTGTAAGATGTGGGAAGCAGGGTTCTACAGAAGTATTAGCAGGACTCCTGAAGGCAAGGCTTCAGGAAGTAATGTCTGAGCCAGGACTTGATGAAACGTGAGTGTCAGGGAGGAGATGGTAAAGAAGATTGCAAAGAGCACAGGCAAGATCAGAGGTGAAAGGAAGCGAGGCACGCCCTAACAACATGACCTTGAAAGACAGACTGTGAGCGTGGCTGGAGAATGTGGCTCTCAGGGCAGCTGGGGTGATTAGGGAACAGGGGCTGTTCCGAGTATCTGTGTATTGGAAAATCACTGAGAGTGGTGGCAGATGGCCCTATGAGGTATCCAACACAAATGCAATTCCCTTTATCTTTGAAAACATCATGAGAATGTGGTTTGAGAAGCTGATGCAACTCCAGGATGCAAGTTTGTTACCATCCCTAGTCAGTAAGGATGCTTTCAGCTACAAGCAATGGAACTCAAGCTAACTTAAATAAAAAGAAATATAATACCTATGTAAGAGGAAGTCCAGAGACAGAAAAAACACAACACACTGAGAGCCTCAAAGATATAATCAAGCACTTTGATTTTTTCCATCTCTCCACTCGGCATTCTCAGAATTGGCCTCATCCTAAATCTAGCCCCCTTGAGATTGTAACACAGGTGTTAATATCAGTTGGGGCCATATGTTTCTTTGTTATCATGCACTGGAAAAAAGAAAACTTTTCCTGAAGCGTGGAATCTAAGACTTTCCTTTTGTCTCATTATACTCACGGGTCACTCCCGGACCACTGGTGATTCCCGGAACACCATGTGTTTATTGACTTACATCGATCAAGGTCTACCTTTGGAACTGAGATGGCATCAGATTTCCTTGTGTCTCAGATTTGTGCAGGATATAGCCACCCACAGGAAATCGTGGATGTGTTAGGAAGAAGTTGAAGGATGGATGTGGCATTCGCTGTATTCCATCATTACAAACTGGGCACCATTGCTTTTGAAAAAGTGGTGGCAGCCCTGGTATACTCTGCTATTAAATAAAGGAGACAGATTTCAGATCAATTGCCCACTGACTACTCCCTCATCAGCAACAAAAAATGGTAACTCTTATCCTCTAACCTGGTAAGCTCAATTTATATGGAAGTAATTATGTGCCTAAACAGCCTGCACACTGGATATAAGCAAACCTAGACAAAGTAGAAGTTTATGGAACGAGACTTCATGTTCACATAGATTTTTTTTAAACGACACCATCTAGGCCAAGACCTTTCTTATTTTTTGCTTCATAGAATAATGATGAGGATCGATTTCTCCAGCTTAGCATCACCAGCCTTGGCAGAAGCTCATGTTTGGAATATAAATGATGTCATCTGGTTGGCCTTTTCCCATCACAAACAGTAAATCTCCAAATCTGGAGAGATCTTTTATTTGGTTACACATATTGTACAGCATCAAGGGGTTAGAACACATGTGCTAGAGATTATTAAAATCATCTGGAGGAGAATGGCTTGTTTTTGGAAAACCCAGAACTTAAAACCCTTTCGTGTCTGGTGTTTCCATCAACTCTTCTGCTGCTCCTGCCTTTTCAAAGCAACAATTGTGGCATATTGGCCATGATTCGCCGCAGGCTAAGGTTTCTGTGGTGTACCATGTCTGTTCTCCAGGAAAAGTTCTTCCTAGTAGAATATCAAGAAACGGGGGCAGGATTGGAGTCAAAAAACCCAGTTGTAACTTAGCAACATGCCAGATACCTGACTTTGGGTAAGACATTCAAATTCTTTTAGCTGCAACTTCTCATCCATAAAATATGAAAACTAGCCTCACAAGATTGTTTGAGATGAATAGTTTTTGAAGTCATTGAATATTTACTTATCCCTGTGTAATTTGCTACAATCTTTCAATTACATTAGCATTAAACAACTTGCACAGGAAAGACACTATAGAAATTCACCGAATGACATGTAAATGGGTGGTCGGACAGTTTGATGGATTCTGGGTCATTAGTTATCTTGCAACGCTGACCTTAGTTTCTGCAGTTACGATTTATCCACAGATTTATCTTCCTTTTAGAGTTGTGAAGAATAAGCAGAGTAACACAGGGGAAGCATTTGGTGTCTCATACACTGGGGCACTCAAGAGAAAGAAGTTCCCTGTTTCCCAATCACTTTCTCTTCCGGAGCTCTGCCTTTCTCATCCTGCAGGCGTGGAGATGAAGCTGACGTGCTTGCAGTTGAAGGAGAAAGAGAGTGAAGAGATCTGTGCGCCCAGTTTTCGAACTTAGCTTTCCAACTTCCTAGTCGAAAATTTTGCAGTGTCTTGGGGTCAAATAAACCAACGAACAAAAGAACCACGTTAAACAGAAGCCTAACATAATGTGGTCAACTTTTCAATTCGATAAATAGATTTCTAAAAAAAAAAAAAATGAGGGAGGAGCTAAAGATGGCGGAACAGTAAGCAGCAGAGTAAACAGTCTCTCTGAGAGAAACAGTTCAGATGCTGGAATATCACATCATGGAGAGGACAAGAAGGAAGCAAGTGGGTCCCCTGGACCAAGGAAGAATCTAAAATATGACTCGAAGCCCACAAAGAGAATAAAAAGAATTTAAATGAAGAAGAAGGT